>VZRO01007535.1:32776-68823 GCA_013397915.1 Daphoenositta chrysoptera | reverse complement strand
TTAAATAACTCCACAGGAGCGCAGAAGCTGAAAGTATGGAGATGTACTTCTTGAAGATCCTCTTCCTAAAAAGTATGTGATTGGCTGTGTGCTACCTAATAAACTATTGAGAGGTGAGGTTTGGGGCAGGAATAATACGGGTTTGATATTTTATGTTTAGCGATTACTCTACTCTGACTTGTTCTTTGAAATCAAGGTAACGGCTTGGTCTTTTATTTTAAGTCATGCTTCGTTTTTTTATGTTTTCGGGACAGAAAACTATAACTAAGTGCATTAGTGTGACTAGGAGGAATTGGGTTTGGATGTAGGGTCATTAGAAAACGTAATGCACTGTTCCTAACATAAAAAGCAAATTGCTACTGCTTTGCCTGCCTAACTAGAACCATCCGAATGCACAGATTTCTCAGGGTTATCCTGTGCAAGGGAAATGTCTTTTTCGATAAGCATACGAGTATCAAGAGAGATCTACAGCTGCAGGAGCGAGGGAGATTGGAAGTTGTTACCAAGAGCTCTGTTTCAGAGCAGTTTTACAACTCCTAGGAGAGCGTGTTGCTGTTCAGTGATGATTGCTGTCTTGTTTGTGTTCCCAAACCATTATTAAACTGCTTCAAACTTGTTTTTACAGGGGAAAAACCCTCTTGAGTTATGATGACAGAAGAAGAAGGGGCTAAATTCCACATGTGAATTCTAGGAGTAGCTGTGACTAAATATGTTAATTTTTGCTTAGGGTAGGGTGGATGTGTTTAATCGTCTGGAATTGATGCCTTTTGGGAGCAGTAATATTTCTGGTTGTCAAGTAGAGCTAGCAAAAGCTAACTTTAAGCTCTGTCTTAACCTCGATTTTCAAACAAAGTTAACATTTTGGAGCTTTAATGGGAGTTGCTGCTGTCCATCTGATCTTGATGAAGAGGGGCTGGAACCCAGCTTACTGTGCCTAAAATTAGGCTTGACTGCTTCTATACAGACAAATACAGTTAGATCTCGTTTTGTGCTGCTTTTGGGGATGTGCTGCTCCACTCTTTGAGCTGTCACTAAGCCTTAAGCTATTCCAATGATGGTTTTGGTAGTTAAGTGGCTGTGCTGCACCTTCAGGGGTGGCTCCTCTGCTCTCGAAGTGTGTTAGAAAGGCTGTTGCAAGGAGTGTGCCTGTGCTGCAGAAGCTGCAGGTAAGTTTTTGAAGTCTGGAAAATGGATGTGGAAACTACAACCGTAATTTTGGTGTCTGTGTGAATGTAAAGCATTTGAATGTATGAATAAGTCAATAAAGAGACATGACTTTGGTTGCAAGTGTGGCTTCTTTCTTGAAAGACTGCTGGTAACTAAGACTAGACTTGCACGTGTTTGTCAGAATTACGTACATGTGCCAAATCTGCTTGTTCTGGAGACACACATTTTGGGCCTTGAGTGTGGCAGAATCTGTGGTTTCAGGTGGCTGATGCACTGTGTGGGAACCACTCCAGAAGTGGTATGGCTTGAATCAGAGGTAAGTACTGCAGGGCAGAAACAGTGACATAGTAGAATTGATTTTTCAGTTGCAGTTGCTGAGGGATCAATATTTAAGAAAATCAATGGAGATCCAGTAGATGGTGAATCATTGCATACTCAGACTGGATATTTTACTTAAAAAGTAAATGTCCTGTCTTAGTGAATACCAGACATGCTGGCACAATCTCTTACAGAATATCTTTCAGATAATTTTTTTTTTTTTTTTTTTTACAAATAGTTGGAAACTGAAACTTAAAGGGGAAAGGGAGGCTTTGAAAGGACTGGGAAACAAAACCTGTGAAGCCAGAAGTGAGATGATCAGCATGCAGTGTAATTGCTGCTGAGTGTTCATCAGCTGAGGCCAGGATTCCTGCTTGAAGTGAATGGAGCAGAACTGTGGGCTCTAATTACAGCATGGATTAGATCTGAGGAAATGACTCGCGGTGGTTGTGTCTGGTAGGGAGATGTCATAGGAAACTTAAAAATTTTTTTTAAGCATATCCTTTTTCTGCCCTAGCGGAAGTACAGTTGAATTGAATGTGTGTTCTTGTGTGGCGCTGTAATAAGTGATAGCACACCTGTTTAATTGGTGGTGTGTGATTACTCCCCTCTTAAACAGCCCTATCATATTGCATTCTTACTGCTCAGGGTTCCAAGGTGGTGGCTGCCAAGCCTGGTAGCCAACAATCTGGAGTGTGTACCGTGAGTTTCCTTTTCTCCAAGAAGATTAGACTTGCAGTATTCTAGAAAATAACACATCTGTTCTACAAGGGCAGTTACTTGCTTATCTTGCATGGACAAACGCTAGGCAGACTGCCCCTTCTACTTTGGGAAGTTGTTCAAAGTCGAGTAAGATACACATCAAGGAGGCTTTGTGTGTCAGTTGGCAGTGATGTTTTTCTGCATATTCTCTGGAAAATAAACAAAAACTTGGGAAGTTTCAGAGGGCTGCAGAACCTGGAGAGATGACACATCTCTTTAGGATGGTCATCTCACCTGGTTACAGAAGTGCCAAGTGTTTCCATGGTTTGTGCCACCATTAGCACAGTTGTTAAAGAGGTTTTAAAGTGCTGGATGCACTAGGGACAACATAACTGGTCTGAGTTTAAGCACTGGGAATTCTGTCATTCAGGGATGAGCTTCCCTCTCTGAGAAAACAGCCCTAAGCTTATATGCTTTGAAGAGCTCCTGTTCTCAGGTAATAAAGGTGTAAGGTTTACCCATCTGATGTTCTGCAGCAGTGCTTGTACATCCACAGCATTAATTAACATACAGAAATTGTAGTCAGTGTGGCAGCTTTTATTGTATACATGCATACCATCAGGCTCACTGAACAAAAATGAGAATGGCATAAGATGGAGACAATTTCATCTTATGTTAAAAACTGAAAAGGCATGCTCAGCATGGAAACAGTAGTGCAACATTTTAAAATCTAACAAAGCATTCTATTAAAAGAGCAAAACTACCAAAATACTGTACTAAATCTAAACATTTACTACACTTAGTATGCAGGCTTAATTCCCCCACCCCTTAAAGAATCCTATTTTTGTGGTGCAACTAGTTAAAGGATAATTATTTCACCTGTATACAACGCATATATTGCACTATGTAGCCTATTTCACCACAAGTCTCTAGGTCTTTTACATTGAAGCTCGGATGTTACAAGCAGATACATTTTGACAGACTCAGTTTCCCTGTAATTAAGAGCTATATAGACGTAAAAATGTAATGGTTTCAAAGTTCACTGGCACAGTGTTTTGCATTGGTCTAACAGTAGGTGGTCACAGTACTGTGGTTTTTGATGTGTTTAAGTATTTCACACTATTTCACATACTGTGGAATTACAGAGAACTAAAATATATTAAAGCACCTCATGTACTATTTTAGCACCAGTTACAATAATTAGTTCTGACCCTTGAAAACTTAAGGTGGAGGTCAGAGAGATTAGGGCCAAATGTTCAATCACATGGGCTTCTGCAATATCATTGCCACTTCGTATGCAAGTGATATGTCTTGGATATTTGTTCTAACACTGGAGAGACACAACCATACAGAAATGAATGATTGCCCACTTACAGCATGAATGCAAGCACCCCACTTTTTCACAAACACCACACAACACAGTCATAGCCAGTTTGGGGAATAGGAGACAGGGGACGGTCACTGGTAGTCACAGTTCGCACAATCACTATGTGGTGACACTCATCTGCCACACTTGTCACACTGGAGTGTTTCATGGCCCGCAGCTTCCAGTTCAGTTTTTATGAGCATGGTTGTTAATGTGGTACATAGAGCACGTTTGGGGATACTCAGCATGGCCTTCGACAGGGACTGTAGAGGTAGTGCTGAGCCAGCTCCCAGGTGATTTCCAGACTGATACCCTTCAGTGTTGCACTGAGGTGGTGATTACCTCCTGTGTTCTAGGCTCGGTGTGGTGGCCCTTTCTAGAAGGACAGTAAGTTGGTTATCAGTGCATTTTTATAATAAGTTGTTAGGGATTTCATAGCATGGGGAACAGTATTTGGAAAAGGAACTAAATGGAATCAAGACATGTCAGTGCTTTAGAAGTCACTGAAAACTAAGCTTTCCTGTGAGATCAGTCTGAACCAGGACTACAACAGAAGGAGAGAGTTGTCTAAATATTATTTTGTAGAAAACGTAGTTTAAGACTTTATAGACCTTTTCAGACAAGTTTTGGCTCAGCAACTCCATTGTATGTGTAACTTCCTCTGGTAGGATTCCCAGAGGTTCTTTGCACTACTTGAGGAAAGCCCAGCAGTGAGAGGATTGGGATGTTTATTAGTCTGACACTGTACTGACAGCTAGTGGTAAATAGGAAAAGTGAATCCTCTCCAAAATGCTGTATATACTCAAAATTACAAATTTCAGAAATACGACAAATGTTACTTACGTAGAGGAGAGAAAATAAGTGGTTGTTCTTGCAGCTGTGCAGGATGTTTGTGGGGAAACTGTCAGTGTACTGCCTCTCTTACTCGGGAATGTACTTCATACACACTAACCTGTGAGGACATTTAGCAGACTACCTGGGGATCTGATTATTGACCATTATTTTCCTTCCTGCATTTAATATATATTCAGAATTACTTAGAAAAAATCAGCCTAATAATGATCTCATTAGCTACTGAAACATGAGTCAGATTTAGGGGACTGAGTGTAAAATCATAGTACTAATAGATTAAATAAACTAGGCTGAAGATTAATTGAGATCTGTAATTAATTGTAGAGACGCTTGGAGCATAAATAGCTTGGAGCTGCAGTCTCAGTGGGCAGTGAGTCTCAGTGAAATCTCCAGCTGTCCTCCTGCTCCAGTATTATTCTACCTGGCTATTACTTTTCCCCTTAGATATGTGGTAACTTGTTCATGCAATATTGAAACTTCTGGAACAGGGAGGACAGTAATCCCTAACTGGAAGGATTGTGTGTATACAGCTTGGATTTAATAAAAAGAAAAACACACAAGTCAGGAAGATGTCTGTTTCCACCCACTGTGGGCCCCAGCTATGCACTGCACGTGCTCTTCAAGTTGTCCTGCCTCAAAGTTTGGTTTTCATTATGGACATTCATAGTTTGGTCACACTTTTAATCCAGGGTACGAAAGACGACACTTTTGTGTAGACACCTGGGGAATCTTTGACCCCACAGCCGTAGCCCCAGGAGGTCACACCATACACAACCCAGCTTTCCCCAGGGCGTTCACACATCAGTGGTCCACCGCTGTCTCCCTGACAGCTGTCAACACGTTTCTGTTCCTGCATGTTTCCAGCACAGAGCATTCTTCCTGTGAATCTCCTTTTGTAGCGCTCTTCACACACCCTCTTGGGAAGTAAAGGGATGGCAGCCTGTTGTAATGTTCTTGAATAAGCCCGTCCTAGAAAGGAGATCCAAATTATTGTCTTATTACAATGGTTGGTCTTGGAAACATACATGTGATTTAATCCAGTTTTTACTCTCAGGCTTTTACACTGCTCTACGTAAAATTCCTGGAAGCAAAACTGCTGAAAAAAACTGTGCATTAAATATAATACTAAAATACCGCAGATATTGTATATGTAAAATATAGATGCTTTTTTAAAAAGCAGCTTTTCTGCATGTGTTCTCCAGATCCTTCTGAGGCTGGAGTTTGTTTTATTCTGAGCACTTTTATGTCTTCTACAGAGGAATGCTTTAATACCTCTACGCGGAAGCAACTTTTGGGAGTCATAAGCAGTTGAGAGTAAAGCAGTAGAAATACTTCATTTCTATGTCACCAGTTCAAATCTACTGTAGTTCAGCCTGACATGTGCTGCATCTTGTGGTGGCTTCCAAGTAGAGAGCATCCAAATGGATCTTTCTACTTTTATTTCCATAACTTGCACCTCTTTCAGTTCAAAGCATGGAAAAGTAAAGCCAGTGTTGGTTTGGCTTTATTTTTAAGTAAAATCTTATAACTTGTGAAGTAATTGTGATTAATATAGTAAGTGTGAAATGTCAGCTGAGGTACTGCAATGATGTAATTTCTTACCATAAATTGAAGCCAATTACTGCAGTCGTTAATGTTTCCTTAAATAGATGTCCTAAGTTAACAGTATTGCAGGACTTTCAGTGAGTTATGTAAAAAGGCTGGACAGAGCTAGGCAATGGATTAACAATTGTTTTTAGCAAAAAACCCACCCTACATGTCTCTCTCGTTTATTGTAGTACAGTGACCCCAACATCTGTGCACACAGATTAGTGCATGTAAGAGGAGGAACTGATACTTGGCTGTGCCTTGTCTCCTTGCCAGTTTGAGTGAGTCACTAGAACAAAGGCTCAAGTGTGGTTGCTGTCTTGCACTGTATTCAGCACCACAAAACATAAAAGTAAAACATGGTTATTAATTTGTGAAACATATAAAGGACAAAGACCTTTGAAGAGGAAGAATCTTGTACTGACCAGAAAAAGTGAGTAGAAGCCTGGAATGCAGATTGCATTGAGGCTCTTGTAAATTTTGGCAGGATGTTCTATTATTTAAATCAAAGCTGGCTGAAAATGTCAGTGGTAACAAGGAACACTAAATGTTATTTGAAATTCTATTATGTGTATATTTTCTATCCATTTTTCTATTGAAGTACTGTAATTTAAATAACCTTTCTAAAATTAAAATATTCATGGTCCTTACCTTTGAAACCTTAAATGTGTTAGAGCTGTTAGTTATGTACTGAGGCAGGGGGTGATAAGCCGCTCTGCAGGGTGTGCCTGGCAACAAATAAGCTTTTTATTCCTGCTTGTCAGTCTTAGTGAGACCATTTTAGTGACAGGGTCTGTGATTTAGAGTGGCATAGTTAATCACTGCTTTCCAAACACAAACTATATTCAGTAAACAAAATGCTGTCATTCCTGGTTAAGGATCAGGAGAGAAAATATTCCCCTATGTAAAAAGAGTAAAATGCTTTCATTTTGAGCATTTTCTAATTTAAATTATTTGAGGGTTTTTTTAAAGCAGCCTCAGATAACCAGACTGGTGCACGGCAATGATTTTACCTGTGTCACCCCATCCAGTGATGAAACAATTGGGAGCAGTTTTCTGTGGTCGCTCCCTCCTCAATGGCAAGCAGGCAGGTAAGACGTGGGTGCTGAACCTTGCACACTGTTCCTCGGGCCCCTGCAGCCTCACCAAGGCAATGTCGTAGTCACTGCTGTCAGGCCTGTACTCCTTGTGCATCACAATCTCCTGGAGTCCGATTTCCTCCTCGTACTCCTCCGGCACCAGCGTGTGATAGTCTCCAACCCGCACCACGTAGTTGCGAGTGTTGTTGCCATACCTGAGATGGAGGTGAAAACAAATAGGGCTGGCTCAGGCAAAGTCACATCCTGAGCATGCAAACAGAGTTCATCCGTTTCTTTATTGTTCACTTAACTAATGTTACCAAAAGATTTTTTTAAAGAGCAAAAATGCTTTCTCAAATGTTTACACTGACACTTCAGTGTGTTCTAAAGAATATAGAAACCTTCCTCTGAGGTTTCAGGTTGTGTTATGTTCCTTTTTGTGTATTTTCACAGGCAAGTTTCTTATGGCCATCTGCCATGACTGGCACTTACTTCAAATGTACAAGGTGTGCGTTATAAATTTATTTAGTAAGGGTAGCACAGACTGCCAGTAATTGCAATGACAACCGAAGTACTGACATCATTGCAGTGCTCCAATAATTACTGGAATGAAAACAGTGTTCAGGCCTGCTTTGTAGGTTGGTTGAGGAATGCTAGAGGCTTAGGTAACTTCATAAAAACCTCTTACATCAACTGAAGTTAGAGTAAGGATAACAAAGTGTATGTGCATCACAAGCACCTACTGTCAAACTGAGAGGAGGCCTGTAAATCTTAGGCTTGTTTTGCATCTGATATAATCCCAATTTATTTCACATCATGGACTAAATGGTAAATATTTTAGAGATTATTACTGTGGCTGAAATAACAATTTTCTGTGCATGCCTTGGAAGATTTTTGTATTACAGGACACACAGCCCTTCCTGGGCAAAATGCAAACAAGGGAATACTGTTGGGTACATGTATTTATTTTAAAATCTGGCTAAGATAACAGAAATATTTTTATTTCTCCCTTTCCCTAATAGCCTTCAACAAGAAATTTCTAACATGCTTGCAGAAAATACCCCACAGTGTCCCATCACCTTTTGTTCTTTTTATACCACCCAGCAATGCTCTGGTCTCCATAGCTTGCTAAAGCTTGCAGAGAAAGTAGGAACATATAGTTTTCTGCACAATATATAGCTGTACCACTGAATATTTCTTCTAGTTGTGGGTTGCATTCCTGGTTGCCTGTAAAGCTTTCTTGGTCTAATCCTGGAGATCTCCTTCTGGTCCTCCGTGAGCAAAATTGCACTTCTAGGCTTTATGGATAAAGAGCTGCAGGCTGTGAGCAAAAGTCTGTTCATCTCCACATGACCTTCTGTGTAGGATAAATGTATGCCTCATATTTCTAATTATCCAAAGTTGGGGTTTTTTTTAATTTATAGACCTTCCAATTTCCCTATAGCTGTTGGAATAACTCAGGACAAAACTTCCTAATAGGATGGGTGGGTTATAAAACAAAAAACAGCTTCAAACGTTTTATCTTAAATTATGTATCTGTGAAAGTATAGAAACCAGTAATTCCGCTGTAGTACTGGTGAACGATTCTAATCATCCTGTATAAAATAATGCTTAATTTTTATCCCTAGTACAGATGAGCCCAGTTTGGTTACTTAAGCAATGTTCCAATTTCCAGGATATGAGAAACGGTATACTGGCCTTTCTCTTGTCCATCTGCGGAAAATATCTGAAGAAGGCACTTGATCTATAGATAGCTCTTGGAAACCTATCCCTTAAAATCACGCTGAGATCATTTGGAAGTTCAGCCCAGACTGTCCAAAGCCAGTGTAGAGCTAAAGGTGCCTTCCCTCGTTTACAGTGAAGAGCAGTGCATCCACAGGCTGTTGGAGCTGCATGCTTAGGTCCAATTGCGGTTTAAATGTAACTTCTGGGACAAAACAATAATTTGGTCACTGAGACCACTGGTAACAGTTTCCGGGTAGCCTGTAACAGCCCCTTGAGTGGCTGCACCAATCTGGAAGTACCACAGTGTACTTTGCTCCAGCCAATGCTGCTGCAGCCCCATCATGTGGGTGCTCAGCAGAGTATCCAAAAGGGGCACTCCTTGGCACCACATTCAGTTTTCAAGCCTGTAGTGACAGGCTTTCTCAAGACCTCAGGTAGCATCCTTGGTAATCACTACAGAGAAGATTAACAGGGGAATAGGAAGCCCTTGTCTATGAATTTTGATGAAAGCAACTGAAGTGCTTCCATAGTTCTGCAGAAACACCTGGGACATCAGTTAAAATAGCAGAAAATTTTACTGAGTTTGGCTATTTTAGCTTGAAATATTACCAGGGAAAGTCCTTCTTGATTTCAGGAAACATGAAAAGATAGGCATCTGATGCTGAGCAAAGGTAACACTCTGCATTTGTGGTAAAGTGTATCTGATTCTTCATTTTAGTTACTAGTGTGCAAAAGGAAAGCCTCAGTCAAAATTTGAAACACTTGCAGCCCGCGTGAGCAAATTCTAGCAAATACCCTCAAAACTGTACTGCTCTTCTATGTTTTTTCCTAGCCCATTCCAATGAAATAATCACCATTGGAAGTTTAAAATACTAGATTAGCTTCCTTATTGTGCAAGTTGATGCTTTTATACTTCAGTAACCTCAGCAGCAGTGAAGTCCTGCATTTAGTCACTGCTGTGATACAGTAAAAATGTCTATCACTGCAAAGATCTGTTGCTACCAAAATTAATCTGAAACATTATAGTCCCTGTGTTTGATGTCTGCTCAGTCGTCTTCACTATAACTTGAAAGCCATAAGCTGCATTTTCGTTGGAACAGAAGGTTAAAATGTTAGAAGTGTTGTCTATATTTTTTCATGAAAATGCTGAAGTTGTGAATATAAATCACATGAATGATAACACCCAAATAATTTCGATGCATTAGGGTGGCTTGTTTGTTTGAGGAGAAGGAGGTTGAGTGGTAGGGTTTTTTGAAACCAAAGGCCAACTCTTGGAGCAGTTTTCCGTGGGCTTGAACCAGAATGGTTTTGCCTATGCCCAGAACAGCAAAACAGTTTGAAACACGGTCGACTATTGAAGAGAGACCCACCTTTTGAAGCAGTGTGCAGCAGTGAGGACCCAGCAGCTGCTGATGAGAGTAGCACCGCACAGAAGTCTCCCATCACCATGAGAGGATTTCAGCCGCAGTGCCACCTGCCACGGCCAGCCACCCCTGCAGAGGAGTGACACATGGTGTTCAGGGTACAGCAGTGGGGAACTCAGATAACTGCTCAGTTACCTGGAATGGGCATCCTGTTGGCTTGCTCTGACTGACACAGCTTACAAAATGTGCTGTTCATTAACGGTGGTGAATACCTTTATATTCCTGCAGCATTCAGAATTCCATTTAACAATGGTCCAGATTACTTTACAGAGAGTTTGGGCATCCAGCACTCTGAGTCAGCTATTTGAATTTTCCCTTCTCGGATTGCATTCATTGGGCCAAAAATACATTCTGTGGGTTCCTCGCCAAATACCCTCCAAGTCAACTAACCAGAAATTTCCTGTCAGCTGGAGAGGGGAAAGGGGAATTTCTTGAAAAGCTGAACGCAGCATCCATCCCTGTCTTCATGAAAAAGGAAGCTGGCAAACCAAGAGGTATAAAGCAACTGTAGAAGTCTCAAGTATAGATGAGCACATTTTGTCAGCCTGTGATTATCTGTTTTTTATAGTAGATCTGGCCATATTTGCATACCTGTGAATACAGGATGGATTCTTTTTTGCTGGTTTAATAGATTAGGAATCAGAGAAGGGAGAGGAAGAGAGATTTCAGATAATTTTACAGCAGCATCTAAGAGTAAGCAACAGATTGTCTGTAGTCTGAGTGTTTTCTGAGTACTATCAACTTGAATGGGTGTGCTGGACAAAAAGAGCTGCCAGGGATCATCTAGTCCAGCATCTCAGAGTTACAAGTGCCAAATGTTTTAAAGTAAGGTGGAGGAATTCACTTCCCATAAATATTAAAACAATTTAGACACTTTTCAGTTTTGGAAGATAGGATTTAATATGTTTTTCTAAAATGGGGTAATTCAAACAGATTTGGATTTGCTGGTACATATGTGAGTAGCCAGTTCTTTTCAAACTTCCTCAAGTTCTTTGTCTTAATGACTTCTTGTGACACTGAGTCCTTTTCTGATATGTACATATGCTTCCTTTCTTGATTTTGAAGCATTTCTGCGTGCAATATTGGATTTTTCTCACCTTTTTCCTTCATCTAACATCCTGGTACTGATTTATGATGAGACCAGCTTCCTCGCTCCAACTGAATTGTGCAATACATTATTTGTCACAATTACATTTCAGCAAGTGTCCTTAGAACACATATTCTGAGACAAGAATTCTCAGTCTCTTCCTGTGCAGTGCATTTTCTGTTATCTCATTTGTCTCTTTACTAAGGGAAGTCATCCTACTTTACTTTATCTGGCTGTGTTTAAATATTTTTCTGGGCTCCCTCTTGTTACTGTTTTTGAAGCTCCCCCACACTTGGGCAGTGTCTTCTTTGAAATGGATTGATTGGCGCTATGCATGTACCTTGAAATAGGTTGCACAGTGACATGTAATGATACTGTTTGTGTATTTTTTACAATGCCTTTTATAAGATTGTTTGAATATATATTTTTTGTGTTTAGTCACAACTGTTAAGAAAGCAAAGTCAGTGCCTCCTGTTTTTTTAGCTGTGTCATCATCAAGGCTTATTTTGTGAAGGAAAATAAGGTCTTAGGCAGTGAATCATATCCAGGCCTTTTTTTTGGTGTAGGTGGCATTTAAAACCTTGTACTACATTCATAGCTCTCTTTTTATAGCTCACATCCTGATATAAAAATATCCTTTGATAAAAGTAAAATAGCTATTTTGTAAGTTAAAAATTTAACCCATTCAAGGAGTAAACGCATAAGCATCTACAGATTTTCAACTAATACTGCAAGTATTTATCCATTAATACTTTTTAATTTCCTACCAAATTTGCTTTGGGTATATTTCTACTCCTACATCATGACAAGTCAAAAGAAAAACAAACAACAAGCCTACAATAAAATTGTAAATTAGCTAAACCACTTAGGACAAATACATGTCTTAAAAGCTTTATATTCATAGTTTTTTGTCTTTACCAATTATTTACCGTAAAGAATTTTTCCCGCCAATTATTCGCTTTTGTCGACGATGGAGTAACCTCAGTCCACAAACAGAAGCAAGGGAATCTAAACCAGAAACGGAGATGTAGAGAGCAATAAACAACATGCAAAGTAGCCAATATTCAATGAGAGTTAACTTAAAAAAAAATCTAAAGGTTGAAGTTATTCTGTGTTTCATGGTAGTTTTTAACAAGCAAATTTTGATTGGGGAAAATTGACTTAGAAATCTTTTATAGCTGAAATCTTTTGACTGGGAAAAATACACTGAATTCTTTCAAAACTTAGAAATCCTTTGTAGCTGAGTTCTTTTGACTGTGATCAGAGTCATTTATGCATTTTCTTCTCACATGTAGGATTTTTTAGAGCTCTTTCTCACTCCCTGTAAGTGGAAGTAGACCTTGGCCAACCACACAGGTCTCAGTCCTTATCTGAGGATTACCCATACCTTGAAAAGCTGAAAGGAACTGTTTAGGTTTTTGCATTTTTATGTCCCTTGAACAACTTAATGAACATGGCTGCTGTAAACCACAGCAAATACCCTGTATCGACTGAGTAGTCTTGGTGATTCCTTTGTGCAGCTGCACAGAATAAGCTCGTGCAGTGTAAGCAGAGAGGATTCCCACCCCTTTTGTTCTATAATTGTTTTTGATAAGACTGTTTCCTCTGTGAGGGTGGATTGTTAACTCTGTCTCTTCCTACCATGACAGTTGCCCTCCTGGACCTGTTGGTCTGCCCCTCACGACAGAGCCTCACCTTTATTGCTGTTCCCAGGGACTTTCTTGCTTAGGTGGTCGCAGATGACTCCTGCGTCCTCGCTGTGCCGGCAGTTGTGCGTCCCGATGTCCTGCTTAATGCAGTCTGCCAAGGATCTCTCATTGCCTGTACACTTCACATTATCCACGTGGATCGGCCCTTTGCCCTCACCGAAATAGGCCATTGTCCTTGCTCTAGCTGGACCTCTGCAAACAGAGCATATTTTTTTTATTATTAAACATTTTGAGGCATTATTCTACATTTTACTCAAATATTTCCAAGTGAGCAGTGATAGACATTGAGGTTTCATTCCAAACCCTGTCACTGTTTCATTTGATAATGATCACTTTCTCATCACCTCTCTTATTCTGGTATGTAGAAAAAAAACTGTGACAAAATTGCTACAGTTCATTAATGTTTAAAAACTACTTTTGTGTATCTGGTTAGAAGGCAGTGTGCAAAGTATTTTATGTTATATCAGCATTACATTTTGCCATAAAACAAAATATATGAAAGCTGCTTTTTCATAATCTCTTTAATCCTTGTATAAAGTCAGCATCTGTGAATGCTAAAAATAATTTGTTCAGGTCTGATTCCCTCAGAAAGATGGGCCAGTTAAATACAGTATACTTGTGATGCAGTAGGAGCTATGATGTACAGACCTATTAGTTGTTAGTAGTTATTAAAATATTTTGTTATCATGTAATTTTTTGAAGGGCATCCCCTATTTGAGCTCTAAACATGTCATGTAACTGAAGACCAGTCTGCACCTCCCTGTTCTTGGGAGGAACCCAGTACTTGGTGCTTGTGTAGCATTTAAGCATCTCACTTGGCAACTCTTGTGCTAGATTATTACTGTTAATTACTTAGGATAATCTTCTTAATTTATAAAGAGATGTTTTGTTGTATATGGTTTAAGAGTCAGAAAGAATTATGAGTTGAGAGACCACCCAACTGGCTATCCAGAGAAGTGGGGCAGGAAGCCACAGACACCTCTAGGTGTGCCTGAACTACAAGTTTACCTATTGGTTAAGAGCAATTTACTGACATTTTACTGGGATAAGGATATATGGAATTCCAGATAACTAAAATAAAGGTTTCCATTTTAAAGGATATTTTATAATTGTTTGTAAAGTACTGCTTCTATGCATACAGAACTAACTGCAGGTGTGATGAAATGCTGGAGTAGAGAAAGAATTTGACTATGAAAATGTATAAGGCAAGAAAAACATTTCTCTCCCTTTAGAGCTCTTTTTCTTCCTCTTTAATACGTGCAGTATTGGGGAACGTAGGTGAGAGTGGCATGAAGAGTTTACATCTGTTCTTGAGCTGGGTTTGGTCTGTTGGGGAGGAATCCTGATTTGTCAAACCATTTTCAAAGCTTTGTCATAGTAGAAGTGTGGCTGGCTCAAACTTTGCCACCTCTCATTTGCCACATCCATAGAATTGAAACATGAAAGTAACATAGGCAAGGTTCCGCCCTTTGTGAACTTGCACATGGATAGCTTTGCCTGTGTGGATTCTTTTACTGTGTATTGAAGGGTACGTGGGCAGGATTTCCAAGTAGGGAACACTGGTTAGAATGCATGAATTGTAAAAAGCCAGGAAAGAGAAGCTCAAACAACTAGACAAGACATGATACCACAAGGTCAACTGTCCTTACACATTTTCAATTTCCATGGTTAGGAGGTATTTGCCAGATAATCCAAAGCCTTAACTGCCTTTGGAACCAGTATAGGACAATCTCTGCCTAGTGATTTTACTATGATTTGACTTGTCAGTCCCAAATAATGTGGCTCTTCTTGCTCCATATGTTTTTCTTTTGTGAGGGATACTCTGATTACAGATAACCACAAAAAAAGAAGTCAAACTCTGATACCAGTGGGCAGCTCATGTGTTCGTGTTTGCTGTTACAACACAGTGACACAGTACAGGCATTCATTGTAAATTCTTACCTGGTTTTGGTATCTCAATGTCAAATAACAAAAGTCTCTGCTTTAGGGCATTGTTCTAAAGTTCCTCAGGATATTGAAAACTGCTTTGTTGTGAATCACCATAGTATTCTTATCCTTCCCCAGAGAAGTATTTACTGCAGTTTAGTACAGAATTGTCTCTGCAGAATCTTATCAGTTACTTAATAAGGGCACTACCTCCTTCTTCCTACCTTTATATGAAAGCAATCTATCTCTTACTGTGCATCAGTATTCTCTCAGTTTGCTGATAATGGGAATGAAAGGTGTTCAGACCCAACCAACCAACCAACCACACCACAGGAAACCCAAACCAACACACACTGAAGAACATCTGTCAGGAAAGAAATGTAAAAATCATGGTGTTCCTGAGCAAGGAGTGCAGCTTAATAGAGAAAATTATTTCATGTAATTGGGAGATCTCTGAAGGTACAAATGTTATGTCTATGTGTTTGTTACATGCTGGAATGTGCTCTTACAACTGGCTTTAGCCCACCCCTAACAAACACATGTCCCTTAATTGCTGCTTTCCAAGCCAGCTATTTACGCACTGATGACCATCAGAGAAACAACATTTTGCCTGCTCAGATCTGTCCCTAGAGAGAGAAGTGGCTTCAGGTCTCTTCCTCTCACTTCTCTCACACAAAGGGCCATGCACAACAACATGCTGAGTTTTCAGGTGCAGTATTACCATTATTCATTGTTAATGAGGAAATAGTGAGTGGATTAGGATAGATGGACACCTATCCTAGAATTTACAAGTTAGGTAACTTGTTAGAGTGATAGCTTGACTTGTAAGTCAAGTTTTGCATTTTTGAAGCCATAGTCTAGTACTACTTTTAAATAGGCTTTTACTAAATGAATACCAGGCAGTTTTTAAAAGGTGTATATTGTGTGTTCAGACATAATCTGATGATACTTGGTTGGACGAACTTCACATTGTTAGATACAACAAACAGTTAATATGATTTTTATTTCTTCAGCTCAAATTTCTTCATCGATACACTTGGAGAAGACATTTCACTAATTTCCTGTTGTATTTCACAAGCATTCTGGATATTTTTCAAGTCTTATTACTACTGCTATTTATATATCTGCCCTATAGTTGTTATATTTTTGCTGCTCTTGGGTATCCAGAAAAAAAATGCTGATGAGTGATGTAAGCCTGATTAAGTGATTGCTCTCAAAAGTGACACATATATTGCAGTGGTTTTAATAAGAGGGTGTGTTTGTTCTGTCAGGTCTATTCCTGTATTAAATGAAGCCTATTCAAATTACTGTCATGCAGACTGGAGCCATAATCCCTTGTGTAACAGTTTCATCAGATCTTTGAGCTACATCAGACCTAGCCAGATCAGTAAATTAAGGAAAAAACTCCTTTAAACTAGGAATTCAGTAGCTGGTGTGCCTGCATCTGAATCTGCAGTCACCATATCCACACCTCGTGACAGTGGACACTGACCTGTTTTTGAAACAAATATGACAACTAAAATTTTGTATTTAATTAATAGATTAATAATTTGCAATGTTTAACTTCTAACAAGAAATACTTAATACCTAGCATTAACTTGCATTTCTGCTGCCAGTCAGACTTACACACTTTTGAATACTAACATTCCCATTCTCAGTTATGCTACTTAATGAATATTCCTTTTGAAGACATAGCCTTACTACTTTTCATACAATTGAAGACATAGCCTTACTACTTTTCATACAATTAGTAGGAATACACTTTTCTAAAAGAATGCCAAACTGACAAGTTTTAAAAGACATATATTATCTTAGTAGACATGTTCGTGGTATTTGGTTGCAGAAACTGAAGATTTTTAGATACAGAAAACATAACTTGAGAAACAGCTTAATGAGTTTTCTTACCTGTAGCCAAGCTGTCGGCAGACTACAGCTGCATCCTTATCAGACCATCCGTCATCACAAATTGTGCCCCACTGGCCATTGATAAAAATCTCCACACGTCCTTCCTTCTTATTCTCACCATCCATCAGCCTGATGGGAGGACCTGGGAATAAATTACTGCTGTCAGCTCACAGCAACAGAAGCAAGAACGGGTACTTAAAGTTATTTTCATTATATTCAGTACAACTGATATTTATGTTCAACAAGCCTAATATCAGTGGTTAAAGTAGTCATATTTTTCCCAGTTGGCAAAAGGAAGCAGTTTGTACAAAATACAAGGCAAACACTAAATACTACTGTACTTTACTCTTCAGAGTTCAGCTGGTCCTTTCATTCCATACAAATTTGTGACATTGCTCAGAAATTGATCACAATTCTCCACACAAAGGTAGAAAACACCTGATGTACCTTTGATATGATACCCGTACAAGCTGGACAGGTTTTCCTTACAGAAACTTTATGGGTAAATTTAACTGTATCTCAGTCCATAAACCAGTTTTTAAACTGGTTGCTGCTACTCCTCCTAACCACTGTCTCAGCAGAAAAGGTGTAGCATTGTGTTGAACTCAACTATTCCTTATCACCATGCACATTGTTCTACAGCATGTTATTCTAGACTAATGTCTGATTATTTTTCTATCAATTTAAATTGATTGTTTATTCAGATATGTTCATAATATGAAATCTCACTTATGTGGATTAGTCAGACTTAGTTGATCATGGTTTCTGCAGTTCTTGGCCTGTAGTTAAATTTTGTCTCATTAGGCAAAGTACATACTTAATTCTCACTTACTCTAAAATTCCTCTATAGCCTGTAAGCAATGCAAGTATCCTTAAAACAGTTATGAATTCCTCTGTGGCCTTCTTTATAATGTTTAAGGGAGAATCACCTTCTAAATCTTTTGGTATGGCATACTTTATAATCTTTAATATACTCACAAGAGTTGCTTTTTAGAATAATTGAAAAGAATCTTTCTCATTCTTCTAACTTGTTCCTAATCTTTTCTAGATATGTGAGGATGAGGAATTACTAAATTGCATTCTTAAACAAAGCAGTATGTTGAGACATTTGCATTTGATATTTTAATTCAGATTAGTTTAGGGTATGAATAACTTTTGTATACCAAACAGGAATCTGGTCAATGCTTGTTAAATCTGGCCTAAGTCATTAAATAAATAGGGAAATATTTGAAGATAAAATCCAAGTCTGTTTGCTTCCAATGTAATTTAAAGCATATTGTTTCTGTTGGAGTTCATACTGTCTGGACAGTTAAATGAATTAACTTCACCAGCCTTCTGTTTAGCTACGCAGTCATGATCTTACTGAAAAAAAGTCATTATTGCAGTGTATTCCATCTCCTTTTTAATGTTCCTTAATATCTGTGTTTCCTTAAGTCATATCATCTCCTAATTTCTCATCTTTTTCCACTGAATTTATCCTTACAGGGAAAAAATGCTTTTTCAAATGCTGGAAACTAAATGAGAAGAACAGTCTTTGTCCACTTTCCAATCAGAAATCTTCTAGAAAATGTCAGATAATCTGTCTTATTTTCTTGTTGAGTCTGGTGTGTTCTGGAAGAATACAACTTAGGTGAGAATTGTACTTCTATTAACCAGATAGAGGCATGGAATACTAATAATATCATCTTCATGTGGTTTAAAATATATATATATATATATATATTTATGAGCACAAAATTAATACAGCATTCTGGTAGTGGGGATGTGAGAATATTACCATATGGATGTATTTAACTGAACCAGACTCCGTCAGCAGAGATTATATTTTATAGGAATTTGAGCAAAGTGGCACAGATGGTTTGCATCTGTAAAGACAGCAGTCATGGTTTGAATTCCTGTTATTTTTGGTTTCAGAAAATTCTTTCTACCAAATAGTATTTGATATATGTACTGCAACATAAAACACTCATTGGATGGTGAGAGGGCTATATAGAAAAAGCCAATAAAGAGGGAAAAAAGTACATGTGGAACTGCTGAATGTTGTTATAACAAGTAGCAACACTGTGCAGTAAATCCATGTTGTAGTTTGAGGAATAAACCTTCAGTCTGTGATTTCCAGGAAACAGGCAAATAATACTAATTTCAAATTCAACTGAAATACTCTTGGGTAAGTTAAATGGCATTGGCAGCAATTTTCTAAAAGGCTACATACTGACAAGCTACACACTTCGTGTAGCAAATTGTAAAAATGAAACTTTTTCAGAATTGCTGTGTAACCCATTGTTCCCCTATAGTTTCTACTGTGTGTATCTCATAGCCAGAATTATTGTTTAATTATCTATATGTGGAGTTAGGAATTTTTGGAATTTATTTGTTTATATTTGGTTCTACAATTTCACTGTGTAATTGGTATTTTGTTATCATTTCTTATCAGTATTTTTATTCTCTTAATTTTCATACAAGTGTGTAGGCTTTTGATATTGGAACTGACTCTTTTATCGGTGTGTGTTATTATCATTCTGTCCTGGTCAGCAAGTGGGGCCCATTCACCCAGACACAATATAAACGACAGGCAATAGTAACACAGAAATTATTTCATGCTTCTCACCCTTCCTTCTTGCTATCTCTGAACTTCCCATCTTTTCCTTATCTCTTGTTTTGGATTGCCTGAATTCAAAGCCATAGGAGGAGGTACTATTGACCTATATTCCTCAATGCTCAGGTATGTCTCCAGCATTTGACACCATGACAGAGTTACTTGGAGGTTGAGAAGTGCTGAGTAAAACTGGGTACACCATCAGGAAGTGCTCAATAGGTCTAAAATCTGGTGGAGACTGAGAGAACGGCATCTCTGGAATGTGACTTTGTTACCTTGCAAATCTGGTTGAACTTTAATGTTCTGGGTGCTTACATTCCTCTAAACAAAACTTCATTACTTCCTTTGATCTTCAGGAGAAAAGTAAGGTTTTTTCTCTTCCTGTTCCTTCCTTGCACCCATCTGACAAATACGAGGATTTTGAGAATCCTTAAGTATCCTGTACTTTGGTTGGATCTGTATCCACAGCAATACTCATCCTGTGACTTTAGCAAAGAGCCTCCTTACCAAGTGAGAGCTTGTGGCTGTCGTTTTCTGGGTGGCAGATGAGTCTGACATCCTCCTGATGGTTGCAGTCATGCTTTCCCCACTCCCTCCGGGAGCACTGCAGAAGGTTTGTCTCCTTCCCAGAGCAGATCACATCATCCAACCAGATGGGCCCAGAGCTTCCTTCTAAGTAGCTCTCTTTTTCCATACCTGCACTTTTCCCATACCTGCACAACACAGAGGTATGTTTTAGTCCACAGTGATCACAGTGCACGTGATGCTTAAGCATTAGAAAGGAAAGTGGTTATTCCTGAGGAAATAAAGGTTTCTCAAGTATTCTCAGTAAGCAGGTTCAGCTAGCATTAAATTCAATGAGAGCACCATATGCTGCCTCTTTGGTAATGTCTTTTTTAAGGAATTACTGTTACATTAATACAAACTTAAGAATGTAATACCTTTGATTAAGGCTGCTCTTCAACCAAGCATATGGCTGGCTCAATGACTTTGAGGCTTTAAGTATGTTCTTAGTATTATATATACATTTAAATGTCACAGTCTGGAGAAAATGAGACAAAATCCTATTTTCAATGTCAGCTGTTACAGTTTGAAGGCAAGACAACAGTCACTTACTGAGACTGTATCTTTGTAGCCATAGTCAGTAGGAAAAGTAGGGAAGAGTGAATGCATGAAACTAGTGGGATTTTTCTAAAATATGCTTTTCAATACATAACTGTTCCAGGGCCAGTCTGTGGGATTTTCTGAGGTAGTGCAGAAGGACTTACACCTTCAAAATGTCTGTCACTAATAATGACTGTTCAACAGGCAAAGATTTAGAAGAATCGATCTTATATAGGCAAAATAGAAATCAAAGCAGGTTTTCTCTATAGCACATGCATTGATCTCAGCAAAAAAGAGAATTGGAAGGAACTCAGTGAATAAAGGCCATTAAATCACATTTGTTGAAGGTTTTTCTACCTAAACTAAGGCCTAAATACCCCTGTGAGACTGAGGGAAGCAGGCTTGAATGGATTTTAACTTGGTAATTTCTATGAAGCACTCAGCTAGTATTAAAAAAACAGACTCTTAAAGTAGGGTCCATGTAGGGTTCATGTAACTGTTTGTCATCATGGTCAAGTCACAGAGTCAGATACCCAATATCAAGTAATCTTACTTAAATCCCAGCTGCCGGCAAACCACCTGCGTGTTCAGCTCCGTCCAGCCATCGTCGCAGACCGTGCCCCACTGCCCTGTGTGATAGACCTCCAGGCGGCCCTCGTGACTGCCCTTCCCCCTGGTGAGCCTCAGTGCACCATCTGTGCCGGTGGCAAGGGAAAACAAAACCAGGGATCAGCGTTTCTTGGATCTAATTATTGTTCTAAAGCAAAATCAGTAAGGTTGCGGTTATTGCATCCGGTCTGGGCTGTGTGCCTCTGCAAACTTTAAGTTCTCTTTCCAGAGCTGTGAACTCTGCCTTTGCCCCTGTTTTCCTAGGTGATGATCCATGACAGAAGTACCTGTGAGAGGTGTGCAGGAAACGCCAGCATCTTCTTTGTGGCCACAGTTGTGCTCTCGCCAGGAGCTTTTTGGGCACTGTTCTATCGAGAGTTCATTTCCCGTGCACCGTACTTCATCCAGCAGCACGGGGCCAGAGCCTTCTCCAAAGTAAGCCTGGCTCCATGCCTTGGCAACACCCCTGTGGAAATGCAAGGAATCCCCAGTCAAGACCAAGCGAGCTGAAGATTTTCCTTTTCTGTGTCTTTTGACTTTTAAGCGTAACTTTCCTAGGACAGATTATATATGTACAGGTATGAGGATTCTAATTTTTATATTCATTTAATGTCTATATGTAGTAAAAATAATCCAATATATATTTCTACAGTGACTTTCACCTGTTGTCCTCAAAGCACGTTAATCAAATCTCAAATACCCACATGGGGCAGATAAAAGTGATTGCTCCCCATTTAGTGATGTGAAAATCACAGCAAAGAGATCATAAGTGATTTGACAATGTCATATCACCAATTGGCAATAGAAATAAGAACAGGAAGCAGACCAATGGCTGGCCTTTTATGGGTATATTCTCTGTCAGCAGAAAGGATTTTAAGCACAAAAATCTACGTCGATTAAAAACACTCCATTGTTTTAGAATTAGAGAAATTATGCAGTGTTTAATCCTTTATCATCTATCTGGATTTTTCCAATTCTATTTAAACTACCATGTCTTTCATATGTAAATGTTTGCCATGGCTTGGTTTGTTTCTACTCAATAGTTTCTCTGTTCATATATTCACGCTAGTTTGAAATGGCAAGATTGAAAATTTTGATTGTAATGATTTACCTATCTAAAGCATTAGTTTAAATTAACTAAAAAAGCATCTTCTTTTTCCAGTGTATCTGATAAAAATGCTGGCAGAAATGTATATAAAATGTTAAGGAAAAACATCCTCATTCATTAAGCAGCTGGCTGAAATCAGAGATAATGATGGCCTACTCTGCTGAAAACAATTAATACCATACTCCAGTAAGTCTCTGGAGTTGCACTAAGGCAGAGACAACACATCCCATCATTATAAGGAGGGGAATTTGTGTCAAGCAAAAATGATTTAGGAAACCAAATAATAAAAGAAGTTATCATTATCTTCTACCTATTAATGGTAAATTCAATTCTCAAGTTTTGTAGGAGTGCTACAGAAAAGTTGAAGGGGTGTGGGAAGCTACTTACTGAGAAGCTTTACTTTTACAGTTTCTGGCATGTTTCCAGATAGATTAACAATATGCAAATTTAGATTATTTTTAGTATTTCAGAACTGGTCTACTGCCACTGTTGGTAAGATTTCACTTCATATTAATTAGCATGTTTGTTGTAACATCTTGCTTACTTGAGAAATTCTGTAAATCTCTAGACATATTTCAAAAAGACTTAGCAGCTTTAGCACCATCTTAATACAATTTATTTAGTCAGGAAAATGAATCAAATTAGAAGCATCACAGAACTGCAGTTTGTGATGATTAAATATAAGTAATAAAAAGTTTTAGTGTCATCAGTAAGGAGACAGGCTAAGAGCATTACACTTGTCATTAGTATACAGAAATGCAAAGCTGAGCTTAGTAACTCCCCAAACCTATTAACAGCAGCCCAGTTCAAAAGCAGGAAAAGCCGGCAAGAAAATAGACTTTCCATTAGGCATTCCCAATTGAAAATGTGCAGGAATATAGAAATACAACACAAAAAGAAGCTGGGGGGAAATCTGATGTCAGAGAAGCATGTTGGTTCCTGTGTTGGCTCAGCAGGAGATCTACAAGCTTTTAAACTACTCCATGGTTCTCATCCTTCTGAGCTAATTTGGGTGGCACGGGCAGCCCAAGGCCTCAGTTACAAAACAGGGACACTTTGGAGACCACCCACTAATGCCACAGAACTTACTACCTTCAATACCACTTCTTTTAATTTATCATGGTCCCAGCAAGGTTGAACAGTTCTGTTCCAGTCTCCTCTGCATTTACCTGCTTAGTTCTCATCCAGTCTGTCTCAGACATAATCCCCTTCTCCTGCATGGGATACAACCTAGCATCTTCTCTGCTTCTTGCTCCTAGTTCTTTCCCTCTTCAACCCCTCTGGTCTTCCATCCCAATTGTCCTCATCTCCTTCCTCTCTGATCCAGCAGTTCTCCTCTTAGTCTCCCACTTTTGCAACATCTTTCCACTAATATTGAATACTTACCTTCTGTGTGGTATCAAAATCACCCCCTGGCTGTTAAGAAAGTGAAGGAAAGCAAGAAAATCCTGTTCTGCTGCTGTATTTCAGACCATGCTTAGTTCAGACAGAATCACTGTCAAGCTTAACTATCAAAACTTCAAACAGATCTGTACCTCAGTATATGCAAACTGACAATCTTCAGAGACTCATGATTTAAACAAATCTAGAGAGATTCTCACAGGCATGCCAAAAAACATCATTCCTAACAAAGCAGAGCTCTTGTGCCAAAGCAAGGAGGCTGTCAGACTCTGCAGTAAAATGGATCCTAAGGATTTGAACAGTCAAAGCAAATTCCTTTTCTTCACCTACAGGTTTTGATTGAAACTTTACAGAAGTTGTAGTGAGTTTTCACTACAAAGTCAACATTTATTCTGAGACATTCTTTATCTGTCCAGACAAACAGACAAAATTGGCCCTATCATATGACACTGAAAACTGGTTCCAGGGAATTGAAAATAATGTCACTGTACCTGAACCTTCTATAAATAAACTTAGTTACTGCTCCCAAGTATCAGTATGATTTTAAAAGAGCATTTTTTGACAATTATGCTTTTCCTAGCTTCAGCTGTGTGTCTGATAACTCTCCTGCTCTGCTGCTGGAATAACAAACATGTAGAAAAACAAACCCCAGGCCAAGCTGCCGACAGACAACTTCAGCATCTGCATCATCCCACTGGTCATCACAGACTGTGCCCCACTGGCCACCATGGTAGACTTCCACTCTTCCTTCGTGGGCATTGCTGCCACCAGCCAAACGGATGGGAGTGAAGACAGGGGCTGTGAGCAAACACACCATATAGAACAGGTCATTCGCTTCCTAAAATACGATTCTGATAGTAAAGAAAGAGGAAGATGGCTTAATGGTTTCTCTGACATCACTCAAGAACCACATTTTATTTTTTCTAGTTAGATGGAAAACCTGAAGGTAAACTTAGCAATGTGTTCCCTTATGCTACACTCTCACTAGCTGAAAAATCTTACACATACAGGTGACCATACTGATCTTGAATTACCTAAGTGTCAGAGCATTCACAGATGCTTAGTGCTGTAAGGCCAAATACTAAATCAGTCAGCAGAGCTGCATTTCTACCAGTAAGAGTGAAATTGGGTAAAATCCGACATAAGAGGCAAAAATTATGTCATAGACACAGAAATAGAAATTCGTCCTCCTGTTTTCTCATTCCATTAGAAAATCCAGTCAGAGCAGTGAAATCTCTGTGACTGTGGAGTCTCATTTGAATTGTGCAAGTATTGTTCCCTTCCTGCTTCTAGTCTTTTAAAATCAGTAGCTCTCTTCTGGTGCACCAAGTAACCGTCTTGAAAGCATCGCTGCCGAATAATCTGTAATAATGGAAACAGTTTAAAGCCATATAAAACCCCATAATTTCTCTAATGTGAACAAGGTTATTTTAAAGTTTCATCATATCTAACATCCAGGTGATTTAAATGTAAGTAATTTTTGTGTAACTTTCCAACCAATTAATACTATTATTTCATCTAATTTTTGGTTATAAAAAAACCCCAAAACAATACTGAGGGCATTTTTCCAATTTCATATTAGTGTTTCACCGATATGAAATTGGGGGAGGGGGGCTGTATTTTAAAAGGCTAGTTGCAATAGAACTTGCAAAATGCGGAAACATTTATAGTTTTCAGTTTCTTTAGGCAAAACTCTCTTGTTTTGGTTCTTCAGTTTGTCTCCTAGCTTGAAAAGGTTCTCCCTTCCCTCTACTCAGTAGTTTTCTAAGAGCAAAATGTTCTTTTAAAAGCCATTTATCAAAATATTACTCATTAATAATAGAGCTTTAGGACAAAAATGTACCTGCCTTCTTTGGATAGAAACATAACTAGGAGAAGAAAGGCAGCACAGAACTGGCTGCAGCCACACGTCTTGGTTTCAGCTGAAGAGACTGGCATTGCCAGCTCCCCAGCACTGCCAGCCCAGCCCTCCTTGAGGCAGCACAATCTTAAATCTGATGGCATGCCTGCTCCTATAGTTAACATGTTGATTAAAATAATATCAAATATCTTAAAAACATTAATGATACTTGTTTTCCTAATAATATAATTTTGACATTAAAAAAAAAATGTGGAGAAACAATCCTCATTTTACAGCCAGAGATTCTTGCTGCTTTATTCTTTATCACAACATACATCTGAAAGAAACAATTTGTTTGTTGATTATGGAAGGATAAAAAGTTGTTAAGCTAGGTGCTGCTTGAGGTATTTGAAGCAGTTAATGATGCAATGATTCAATCTATATAATCTGTTCCAAGAAATTGTAACTTTTAAAAAAATTTAATAATGAGTAATTATTACTACTTCTACGTAAATAAAGTAAGGGCTTAGGAAAACCATATGTATTTTTTTTACCCAGGGAGGAGCTACATGTGACAGCAGCTGCCCTTTTTTGAGGACATGTCCCATCCTTCCAGGTGTCTTTTTCACATAGCAGTATATTTTCTTCATCACCACGACAATGCACTTCACTCCAGAAAACAGGAATAAGGCCTAGTCCAGAAAAGGGTATGTGTTTTGCTGTACCTTTTTCCCTGTAAGAATAATCAAGATAGGGCATCAGAGTGGGAGGAAGGGAAGTGAGAACATTTTCTCATATATAAATCTTGGAGTAGAAAAAAAAGGGCTTTCTTCAGTAGTGTAAATTCATCACATTTTCATACAGTTCAGCATTGTCTTCTGCACAAAGAAAAGTAACAGATGTGACCCAGTTCTCACCATTTTGTTGTGGGATATTTTAGTACAATGACTGTGTTGCTGCAGAGCCAGCTACTTTCCTGCTCTCCCAGTTCTTAACTACAAAAATCAGCACAGAGTCCACGGTCCATAGGTGAATCTACAGTACCAGCCCGCTGCAGTTACAATTCCAGCAGAGGAAATGCCACCAGGCCTTTCTCCCTTACTCTGTCCTTTACTCCATGAAGGCGTACCATGCTTTGCCCATAAATGCCATGTATTGTGGCTGTGATGGGGACAGTGAAACTGCCTCACACTCCCTTAGATCAGGCCCACATCCATTTTTCTCTATTCAGTCATTCCCATCCACCCAGAACATTTTATAATCAGCTCCCTTTCCATCTCATGCTGAATCTACAGCAACATTTACAGAGCCATCTTCTCTTCCTTGCAAAGTTTGACAAATTTAAAACAAAGCCCAAATATGGTGATATCAAAGGAATAGATAGAGCACCTGCAAAGCACCAGTAATACCTCGTGAGTTCACCTGGTGGTACAGAGATCCAAATTTCTGCCAAACATTCAAGATCACTTGAACTTTCAGCTACTGTTTGCTTGGGGCTTTTTTGGCCTGGGTTCAGCTTTGAGCCATTTCTGTTGAAAAGACCAAACCATCCACCCATATCACTGAACTACTTTTGCTAACAGTGGCCTCGTTCAGCTGAAGTGTTCAGGGTATGGAAAGCAGATAGGACTTACGTGAAAATGAGGGAAGGAGATACAGCACGTAGTCAGCTGAAGTCATGAGCAAAATCACAGCCTCCAGATGGCTGAACTTTTATCTCATCTAATCCTCATATTTTTATAAGTTGGCATGGTGTGTCCAGATTAGTATTGAACATTATAAACCAGCTCAGATTTAGTTCTGGCTAGCAGTCTTAAAAAGTAGAATAATTATTAGGAATGTCACAGTGCAAGTCTGCTATAAAAGCCCCTTACTGCTTGTAGCAAGCAAAACCACTGCTTTCATATGTGAGTAAATGAAATTTTAGAAAGGCAACAAAGCCAGCCAAATTATGCTAAAGTTGTTTGATTAAAGTTGTTGATTAACTCCATTCTGGCAGCAATTGGAAGTGGTAGTCAACAAGGACAGTATAGGGACTTTCAACCTGTCCAGTATGGCTATAGCTCTAAAATGTTGCCATTTGCCAAAAACTTAGGATGAGTTCCAGGTGTTATTTGGTGTGCTAAAATGGATGATTGCTAGGATAACCCCTTGCTCCTGAGAATCAGGAATTTTCCTATGACTAGGAGTCCATGCAGAGTCTAATCCTGGCCACATTTATATTGTTATAGATTCAATAACCTCACTGGAAGCTGTTCTTAATTGACACTTAGATATGTGAGATCAGGATCAGACCATGTAATTCTGTCCTTGCGGACCATCTCCCAGATGTACAGTAGAGCAGTTTGTGTTTGCCCTAAGCTTGCTGACCTGTTCACACATTTCACTTTGAAAGCAAAGCACTTGTCATGGTCTGCTCCTGTCCAGATCCCATACGCAGCTTTCTGAGGAAATACTGATTTCCTCTTTGAAGTGTAACGCGGCTGAAGCAAGCAAAGTATTCCGGGAAGAACAGCTTCAGCATTCAAACACTTTCAAACAGAAAAAGCAATCATCAAACACAAAAAACCCCCAGGATTTACAAAATAGATAGTCTTTTATACTGCAACATCATTAAAAGGGTTGACTGATTTTTACTCAAACTGAAACTTACCCAAGTGCAAGCTGTCGACATACAACTGTCGCATCATTATTGTCCCAATGGCTTCCACAGATTGTTCCCCAGATTCCATTCAAATAAACCTCCACTGTACCTTCAAACTCATTCTTGCCTCCCCGGAGTCTCACTGACCCTAGTCAATGAAAATTAAAAATAAAACAATTACACCTCCAAGATACTCTTGCTCCGTTAATGCATCCCACACAAAAGACTCCGAACCTCATTTTCCCTGAGTTCCTATTTTAAGGATTAGTAAACTCTTTCTGAGAAATATTCTGGCACACCAAACGTTCTCATGCAGTGATATACAAATTGAGAGAACCTTTTTTTTTTACATGAGGAAAGCCTTTCACTCCTCATACTGAAACTACATCATATTTCTGATCCTTCTGATGCTACAACTTAGTTAAAGATCTAACAAAGAGAAAATGTTTATAGACACATGATTATTTAAATGTGATTTCCTCTACCCAAATGAGCAAGACATATGTATATGTATAGTATATATATATATAAAATATGCTATACTTTTATCTTTCACAAAATTCCAGTAACCATAAGGGACTCAGAAAATAACCACATGGATTGCATAGCTTTTGCTCTGACCCATGTTACATTATGCATGTCATAGAAGACAGCAGTTAATTTTAGCCAAAGAATGCTTTTGTTCATACTTTTCTCAGACAGAAAAACTCTGGATGTAGTTCTATTAATTCATGAGAGGTCTTTACCAAATTCTCAGACAAAGCAAGCTAAAAACCATAAGGAATTGTCTAAAAGAAATGGGGAGGGGGAAAAATGCTTCTTGAGAGCTACAGAGCACAGAAATCCAAGAAAATTAGCAGATTTTGCATTTTTGTATTACAGTAGTTTTACTTGAGATGTCAGATGCATATGGTGTTGAAGATTCCACTGACAAAGGTGGAAAAAAGCTGGTCATAGGGATAACTACACAGAAACAGAAGAGAATCAAGACAGCACAGTAATTCAACAAGAAACATTTCTGTTAAATTATCAAAGATAGCACAGCTGTATGAATTCCTATTGCCTGAAATCCCAGTTAATCCATCTGCCTCTGTTCTGTGATCTACTTAGAAGCTACACCATCTTCCAGTTTGCAGGGGGTTTAGCAGTGGGATGAAAATAGTCAGTGTTTGTGCCTGCATTACATTTTATATGTGTTCATCTTTGTGCACACAATAATAATAATAATAGGTAGATCCACTTTTTCTTCTCAGCTTCTGTCCTGGGTGTAGTTCAGTGTATTTTATAAAACCACGAAGCCGAACAACTGCCAAATAACTTGAGGAATTAATTAACCTCATGTTTGGTTTGGCGTGTTCCTTTTTGCCTCCTGTTTACTTTGTCAGCAGTAACTTACTGTGCAGTAAATGACAAACAACATTTATTCAACTCATGTTACACAGTGAGCTATCATTCCTAAGAGAGGATTAGTACTGAGTCAAATATAACTATACTGTAGACATGTTGCACATCATTTATCCGTCTTTACAATTTTTCTCCTTGTGTATTCTGTATGTGTCACAGACAGAGTCTGGAATTCTGTTTATTTCTGCTCTTCCCCAGACTTTTGTATAGACTATTATTTTCACTTGAAACATCAACTGCAGTCATAGCAAAGTGATTCCTAACATACCAGAAAGCAAGTTTGAAGATGTCATCTCCAAAAATAAGTTTATTTTAGTGCATGATTGCTTACAGTGCTGCATGACACCTACTGAAATCAATACAGTGTTTCCTGAGTACACATTACACAATGTTTCTGTTCAAATATTTGAATAAGGGAGTACTTGAAGAATAAAATTCTCTTCTAAGGTCTCCATGGCAGAATTTAGCTCACTCCTCTTTCTGTATTTACAGATTGCCAAAGACAGTGGCGGAAGAACTTAGTCATGTACATACAATGAAACACACAAGAGGATTGTTAAAGGTAATTTAGTAACAAATTTTAAATACTCTTGATTTTCACCTGAGAAATTAGTCTAGAAAGAAATAAAAAGAAAGCCTATTTTTACATGTAGGTAATATTAAACCTGCCATTTAATAGAGGTAACCAAATACACGGTATATGCACTTTGAAGTATGTATCAACCTCTATCATATGACCAAGTCATAATTATGTAGCAAACAAATCAAAGGACACTAATGAGAAAATTATTTCTCTATTCATTATGTTGCGGTGTTCAGACACCTAGTAGTTATACTGCCAGATCAAGAGGTACATTAGCTACAGTAGTGATACCTCATAGAACAGAACCTTAACATCAAGACTTTCTTTACAGTAGCTTAGTTTTTCTTTCCAATATATAAAACTCCTACTTCATAATGAAACACAGCTCTGTCTTTCCTGTGTAAACTGATCCAAGGGAATTGCATGATAACAGCATGATCTACCATAGTGTGTATTTATGCTGTATTACCAGCTATCTGTTTATGTGTTAATATTTTAATTGTAAGATAGTCAGTGTTTGCATTGTAAAATTACCAGGAAACACTTTTTCACCTCATAGGCAGCAAGAAACCTAATATTTAGCATGACTGAAGGCATACAGGTTAATTCTTATTTTCACTGGTCAAGTCTACTGCTGTCCATTGTAACACCTCAAGCACCCCAACACGTGTCTGAGGGGCTTCCTCTGCGCCGCCCCTAGCGCACAACAGCTCTGGAGAAGAGCGTCTGCATTCCCTCTTTGAAAACAGGTCTGATTTAAGTGTGTGCACTGGAGGCTCTAGGTCTCTGGAGTCATAGGTATAGTAGCATTCCATCTTTTTAAGCTATAATTTTTCAGCTCTTTTAGTTGCTGAAGCAAACTAATCCTGTTGGGAGTAGAGCTAATGCAGTAGTATCTACTCTTTCTAGTATCCACCAGCTCAACACAGTGTCAGACCTCTGCTTAAAGTGCTTATCAAACCTACACTGGTTTGATACCAAACAAAGCTCAACACAAAGCTCAACAGGGAACAGGAGCACCAGGATCCTGCCCATGGCTCTGCCTTCCTCAGCACTGGTCAGGAAGAGGGAGGATGAGGAGAGGTGACCTGACACCACAATAGTTAGAAACAAGGGCACAGGACACAAAGCAGGCCTATGAGACAGCTCTAGACACATACTGTGGTCTTAGGACAGACTTAATTCAGCCCTTTATTAAAAAATACAATCTGCTGCCTTGACAGAAACTCCTTCATTTATAAACACTCAGAAAGTATGTATGCCTTTATTGTAATTGTGTTCTAGCTGAGGTTACTGACAGTCAATTCCTGTTGTTTACATACAGTCTGGTAATTTTAGTTGTCCTGGTATCTGCCCAAGTCAGAGTCTTTCCTATCTCCTATCACTGTTGAAAGGAGATTAAGTTATACTTGCAAATGCAAGGAAGTAAGGGTATCCAGTGGGTGCTGCTGAGACTTGCTCCAGAACACCTGCCATATAGGCTGAAGATGAGACACTCAGGAAAACAGGGAAAGGAAAACCACACAGCCAACTTTTAATTAACTCCAAAAAAGCAGAAGAGCTTCAAAGGAGTTGTGCTGTTGTGCTTGGCCTCTTTTCCTATACATTCTCATGAGTGGAGATGCTGGCTAATTTCAAACCCTCTTCTATTTTTTATGTTTCACTGGGAACAAGTATTGTTACTGTGTGGCTGAATTGCAAATAGAATGGGAATCACTTCCACTTCTGCTGTATGTCTAAGTGCTGCAGCAGTGGGGTTTATGGTGTTGGCTAAAGGTGTGCCATAGTTTCTTGGTAAATACCTGTGCCCAAAGGTTTGCAATTTGGCTGGAAATGTAGGTTTGGAAAAGAGGAATCAGAAGTAGAAAATGCCTGTGCCTTTCACCCTTGTGCTGTGTGCTCTGAAATGGCAGATTTAAAGCAAAGCAAAATAAATAATTTCAATTTTGGAAATCTGTTAAAACAACAAATATTTTTATTTCTGCCCTAATTTCCAAGGTGTTCCAATGTGGGGTAGTACTACAGAAAGGCCCTGCACTGATAATTCACCTCTGTTGCCTTGGAGTCAATTAGGTAAGTCCAAACTGACATAAAGTGTGAGGGTCTGCCATTGACACATGCTGTATATCCCATGGCACCACATTGTAACTTGTAGTATTCCAGAACACCTGGGGATAATCCATAATACATATAAAAGAGTCTATCCCAGTTTCAGAATGAAACTAATTCACTGGTTTATATGAGGTACTTGTAAAAAGCTACCTGTAGCACAGGTAAAACCTAACATTGGTTCAAATCAATGGAAACTTCCCTTCCCTTCCAGGATCAGGGCTGACTAAAATCAAAGAAATGAATCCTGTTGACTTCAGCAAAATTATGTATGGTACTCACTGCGATCAATGAATGCTGTTGTCTATCACTGTCCTGAGCACTGCTCTCAGTCTAAAGTTATAATTATTTCCCCCTGGCATTTTAACCTTGAAAAATGGGTGCCTTCATCAGAACTACTTTTTAAGAACTGTCTTGAGAATCAGTAGCAGTATTGCATACTCCAGAATCCTTATATTAGAACTTTCACAAATATTGTATACACTGAGTGTGTGATGTGCTGCGTTGGTTCCTCTGCAGCAGTGAGATCCATCATGTCAGCAATCAATGGTTTCAGGCTCTGAGAAACTAAACTGAAACTGTGCAGTGTAATGGGCTCTGAGGGACAGCACTTGTCTTATGTGGGCAGAGCTGGAGAAAATGAGGGGTCTGACACAGTGCAGCTCTGGTAAGAATGGTTCCAGAGGAGCTGCTTCTCAGAAGGAAAATATGGACATTCATGTTTAAGTTCTAACTACAAGCTATTAAAAAACCCAAAATCCCGGAAGTCATTCCATCAACTGCTTGGACTATAGTATAACAGGTAGGGAAAATAATCTAGTGTTTAGATCATGAGCCTGAGGCTTGATTCTTCTCTCACAAAAGTTTAGTGAAGCTTTATTTGATTGACATTAGTGGAATCACCTTGTGATAAAAGCAATTATAAAGGAAAGGTTCTAAAGTCAGTCCTTTCTGGAGGTGTGTTCTTTGTTTCCAGTTCTGCCACTGACCTCTGACAAAGACACTTACCCTGTTTTGTATTGTTTCCTCTTTATAATAGAAAATAATTAACCTACTTGACTCAAAGTGCTTTAAATGAGATGTGTAACAAAATAGCATGAACAACATATGCAGAAAACTCTATGTGCCACACAAACATTGTATGGCTTCTAGGTACTGAGCTAGGCCTTGTTCTTGGAGCCTGAGTACACTACAGGTAAGTTGTTATTAGCAGTAACTAAAATACTAAATTCTGGTGGACTCATACTGGCTCTGTGTAGAGAGTACTCTCATATTCATTTATTGCCCTCTGTGATGTCCTTGGTTAATCACGATAATTTATATGTATTTGTATTTGGTTTACTTGCTTTCAAGGCATTAATAAGTAATGTTACCCAGATATTTTTAGAAGGAAGGAAGTGAAACACCAAAACCATTTTTAAACTATAAAGCTGATTTTAGACTGGTACCATACAGTATAATTGCAAGGCACTTTAAAAATTTATTTTCATGGTTACTGTTTAAATATAAAGCAGTTTAATATATACACATGCACAAAGTTTAGCCTATTAACTTTGCAGATAAGTCTTAATATTTAAGCTAGAAAAACCCAGAGATTTAGAAGTAAGCCTTTGAAAATGGTATTGTATTTAGTTATGGCAGGTGCCTAATACTGAGTATGGGCTTCCTTAGCCCTGCTACTAAAGCAAGAGGTGCAGTGAGTTTCTCTCTGAGTAGTCTGTCCCTCTCTCACTGTAACCACATCATGACATTGCCTCACTGGCATCTCTTTGCTTCTTGTAAGAAAGGAACATACTTCAGGGAGAATGTTATAATAATGTTTATTTCTGGGCAAATGGTTTGATTTGTGTCCATGTTCCAACTTAAGCCATCTCACAAACTCTCTAATTGCTTCATATTGCCCCCATGGAGGCTTCTGGACAGACATCGGCCCTGGTGATGCCACCGGAGTTTACCACCGAGCCCAACAGGAACAGATGATCTGTCCATTAGAAAGTATTGGCTGTTATAGGACACAGTTCAGTAGCTGTGTCCTGCCTCCTAGCAGAGGCCAACCTGGACTTCCTTTTTCTGGGGGAACAAAGCAGCATTCTGAAAAGACTGAAGAAACACGGCTAAACCCAAATCATGCAGTATTTTTGGTGGATTTTTGCTTAAATCCCCTCCATGCTGAACTTACAGGGGATTCTGAAACTTACTTTACTTAGTGCAAGATTGGGTTCTTAGCAATAAACTGATGTGTTCTTCACTATTATATTAAACCAAGTCCTCATAAAGTATTTTGGGAACCAGACTGAAGAATTCTAAAAAAACCTATTAATATGTTGGGCTAAATTAGAGAAGCAACTGTGGCACCCTTTCTAAAAGTGAGACCAGTTAAAGAGCAGGAAGTCTTCTGGGTTTTTTTTTTTTTTTTATCTGTGTCTAGTTATCTGTTTTCTCCTCCATGCCATCAGCTGCCTGGTATTCTTTCCAGGGAAACATCTGTACTTCAGAACATCATTCTGTCTTCTTGAAGGAGTACATTTGACTTGGAACACAACTTTGGAAGCTGCATTTTTTTAATGTGTAAATGATCGATATGGACCTTGGTGCCTCCATATCCTCTTCAGGTGGTATTTTATACCAATATGTATAATTACCATGTTGTTCAAATTAGCTTTCTTTTTTTCACATACCTTCTATGACTACTGTTGGAAGAGAAGGATAACAATTCTTTTCAGTCGTCTGAAAGTAAATTTAAAAAAACCCCTCACAACCCAAAGTCAGCTTTCATGACAAACAAAATAATAATATTAATGATCAACTTCATTGCTGGCCTTCTGCTACTACAAACGAGGCAAAAAGGAAGGACAACAAAGCAGGGAATTTTGATTTTCATTTCAACATTTATGCTTGATCATGTTTAGTATAGCTATAGATAGGACACAAATCTTATTTAGGTAGGAGATAATACCAGAGCAATGCAAGAGAAAATGTGAAGTCATTCAAAACCAGATTGTACATCAATAAATTTGATGCCAACACTGATGAAATGTAAAGCTGATCAACGGCTGAATGCTGAAATTGCTGTTCAGTCCTTACACACTGAAAACTTCCACTGAAGTCAGTGGGAGTTCAGCTGGGAGTGTGTGAGGGGAGCACAGGTCTCTTGACTCAGCTCACAGATGTTGTTGAGCACCAGCACTAACTTGTGAACCCCATTATCCTAAGATGTGGGGGGTAAAAGAAAGACATAGTGTGTAAGCAGTTTGTCTTTGGAGCAAGGTATCCTTCTGCTTCTCCTTCTGCCACTTTACTTTTGTAGACCAAGTGCTTCCCGGAGAAGTGAACCCGGTTACAAAAAAGGAATGCCAGCGAGCCTTGGCAAACTGAGCCTACTGAACGCTTACGGCACAGCTTTGAAACGCGGTTCACCTACCCAGTATTAGAATAGCGGCGGAATAAACCCGGGCAGGACCTTCGTCTTTCCGCTGCATCCACTGATGCACAAGGTTAACTCCGCTCTGCGAACTGCTTTGGCTGTCACTTTGGCAGACGGTGCCCGTCCCCTCGTTCCCCGTTCCCTCCGGCGGCCGGGAGGGAACCGGGTATGGGATGGGAGAACGCCGCCGCCCAGCCAAGGCTGTCTCAGTGTCTGTCTCCCGCCGCGTCCCGCAGCCCCGCGCACTCTCCCGCTCCGCTCCGCTCCGCCGCCGCCCCGCGCCCCGGGCTCGCCCCCTACCCGCTTACCTCGCTCGCAGTCAGCGCGGCCGCTCTCCGCCGAGCCTCGGCCGGCCCCGGGGGCGCAGCCAGGCCGCCC
>VZRO01007535.1:0-32452 GCA_013397915.1 Daphoenositta chrysoptera | reverse complement strand
CCCGAGCCCGACCCCGGGGCTCCCCGACCGCCCCCGGCTTCTGCGCCGCCCGCGGTCCTGCCGAGCCCCGCGGGCTCACCCCACCCACCCCACTTCTCTCTCGCACTGGGGCTCCCCTGGCAGCCACCTTATTTGCCCTCGCCCCGTCCTTGTGGCTCCCCCGACCTCCGATAGCCTCACAAAGAGCAGAAGGAGCCCGGGCAGAGCCTGGCCTGGGGAGCGCAGCTTCGGGGCGAGAGGGACAAAACGGGGCGGCACAGGGATGGAGAGATCCCCAGACGTGTCAGCGGGGAACAAAAGGGCTGGAAACAAACGCTGTGAAATGTCTTCGAGGGTTTAGCATTATCCCAGCCCCATGTGCTCTGAATAGTAATCTGCTTATTTCCAAGCGCTGCAGAGGTCTGCATGACCTGATCATCTCTGATTTCCTTGTCCCACCGGGATGGCTGTCTGTCATTGCTGCTTCTTTGTCTCATATTGTTCGGTTGTTAATTTGGGTTAGTTACTGTGTTTTACTTTACCGCTGGTTTTAATCTGTGCCGTTCGTTCTTGATATCCAATTCTTCCTCATGGAGCACGTACCCTTTATTTGGCAATTTGTCTGTAATGTGAGTGTGTAGATTCACCTCTCCATAAATCCTTTTTTCTCTCTAATTTTTTTGTCTGGAAAGTGTTCATCTGGTTTCTGAGTGAACACATCAGTATTTCCGCTACCTTTTGTTGAGATAAAAGTCTAAAAGAAAGAGGGTGCTTTCTGCTTTCCATGCAGAATCCCATGTATATCCAGTGAACAGAGCCCTTCCTTTAGCAGCCTCCAAACTGTTGAAAAGGTGCAAAATGCAACTTTACCAGTTTAAACTTTTGTTTATAAGAACAAAAGAGCTCCACTGCTAAGGAAAGCAGGTCCCATAGTATTTGGGATTGCCTGTATTCATCTTAGTTCTAGCTCATCTGTGGTTAATTCTTTATTGCAGCAATGGTTTGTATTTTAATCACTCACAAAGTTAAAGCATACTCTGCTGGGGTTTCTACAGCAACGTGATAACTATGCTATCAGTATCTGTTGCACTTCTTTGTGGACAGAAACGCACAGATTGTTCCTTCGTGCTGAGATTTCTTCTGGGGATCTGTATATGCATTGTTTAAAAAACACCAGGACTGGCAAGAGTTTAATTTGTTTTCAAAGTATTTGAATATATGCAAGACATTAGCCTGAAAGCAACTCATTATTGCCATTTTTAAATCGTCTGAAATTCTGTTTCTGTCATGACAAGTTGGTTGCTTTTATCCTTTGGAAGGACCAGTTAAATGCATGCTCAGCCCAGCTGGTTAAGGTTTCCTTCATTGCCTAGTAAACACTTTTTGGCATCAAGTAACAGCAATATTTATTTTCCCTGACCTAAACTCTTTTTCCAACCCTCCACAGCCTGGAAGAGAAAGGGTTCTGCTGATCAGCACAGGGGGAAGAGAACAAATGAGTATGATGAGTCTTGCAGAGCGCTTCAGGCAAAGCTCTGAACCTGGCACTCATTCATGTATTCTGATTGCATTTGCCTCCCCAAGGTGTGTGGGCTCTGCAGTGAACTTTGTTTACCTATCTAGGGTAGAGGTGTTTGTGCTTGAGCTTGTAAAATGGTACTCAGCAGGATGTGAGGAAAAGAGGGGAGGCTACACAGGGAAAAAGGTTTGGAAGTAACTAGAATTCCAAAAGAAGCATCAAGAAGAAAAAAAGCAATGTCATAATGATTCACTCCCAAGACAGGGTTCAGGTTTGATAGAAGGATCCACACATACAGATTCACTCTTGAACATTTAATTTTTTATCGTGATTGTTCTTCTTGATGTGATCTTTTAAGGAGAACGAGCCTTCATTTGTTTCAGTAACTATAAATGAGCTTTCCCTATGATATGAGGTCTGTTAATGCTACAGGAAATAATGCTTTTGTTACAATTTACAAATTAGGGACTCGGTCTCATGTCCATTCAAGACATTGATAGTAAACTCACCGTAAAAAGGAGGGGCACTCTTCTAAGGAGTCTTGGAGCTGATGGAGGGGGTTTTTTGCAGGCTGAATGCTTTGCACTTTGCTTGCAGCTTCTGTCTTGGCTTGAGCATTTCCGAGTGTCTCCCCCGTATGGTTTCTCTGGTGTTTGAACAGTGTGAGCACACGCACAGTTTGTTCTTTGGCTCTGGCACTTACAGGTGCCACGTAGAGAATCACTCTGATCTGCTTGACTGCTTTTATCACACTTGTAGGAAGCTCATTATCTCTGTGACTTCTGCCTCTGTCACATGTAGTCACAATCACTCAAAAGTTATTGGAAAGAGCAAAGACAAAGCAAGAGTTATATTTATAGCCTGTGTTACTGAGAACCTTGGTTCTTTTGGACTTAAGATGGACTCTGACACTTAAAATAACAGTAAGAAACTGCAGTTTACTTTAAGGGTGGACTTTACCTTCACATATTTAGAAGCGAGAAACAGAGGCTTGTTACTCTGATACAGCTTTAGAAAGATGCCAAATATGAAATGCTCCTAGTGCATTTGGTTGCTTTAAAAAGTGTTTTCTCTGCTGTACAAAACTGTTGAAAACTCATTCACAAATTGAATTGCAAATGCAAAAGAAAGAAAAATTATGCTTTCTTAGTTAGGAAAAGAAGCAAGTAGCTCTTTGGAAACCTCAAAATCAATCTGAGCATTGCATGTAACTTGGATTCTGAAATTACAGCATCCAGCTTTTCAGGAGAAAAAGGCAAAAAATGCTGAAGAATAACAAACCTTTGGAAACGGTGCTAATTATACTCCTGCAGCAGCACTGGGGGATTTAAAGGCAGTAATCTGTTTTTAACAAGGCCTGTGTTTTTATAGGAAAGGAAAGGCTTGCTTTGGTCTTTCAAGACTGGTAGGGAGAACAAGCCATTAAAAGGATATTACAGTGGGTGAACTGGCTCCAGGTGAAGCCCATTCCTCCTTTTGCAAAACAGCTTCAATACTTAGTCTCAGGATTTAGCTTGTACCTCTCATGCACAGAGGTTTTGACAGCAGTCCCATGGACCAACACGCATGACCAAAGCTGGGAAATCTGTGCTGCGCATCGGCAGCTTCCGTGAGAGCAGTCATAGGAAATTATCTGCCAGAATAGGTTTTAGTTTCTGTACAATTCCTTAGGGTTGACTGCTTTCTTCTCTTCTGATATTTGACAGTCCCAACACCAAACTGTTGGTGAAATAAAGAATAATAAATAATTCATAGTTATGAATTGGTCTGACCACTCCAACACCCCCTGCTCCCCCATATTTTCATGCATAGATTTCCTAGGTTATCTGAGAAATGGAAATAGTGGAAATATTCACATAATACAGAGCAGTGTGGGTTATTCATAATATGCAAGGCTTGAAAGGAAACTTACTCAAGAGCTGCCTTCATCCTAATAGCTTTCTAAAAGCACTTGATAGTTCTGCCCTGTGGCTGGCTCTGATTTTGCATCATGTGAGGGTACAGGTTATTAGAGGACTAATTTTCAATGAGTGATTCATGTGAATAGGTGAAAATATCTGGTGTGGGGGTTAACTGTGCAAAAATAGTAGTCCCGCATTGCAAAAACATTTAATACCCAGCATTTAAAATTCAGCTGGAGAATCAGTCTAATTCTGCTGCCATTTGAATCAATAGGAAAATTCACTGATTAGCCTCTTCCTGTGTTCAGTAAAGCTGCTTACCTTTATTTTTGAGTCGCTCATGCAGTGTGCTGTCAGCAGAGATTTTAGAAAAGCTGAGCACTTCCAGCTGTTGGTAGAATTCAGTTAAAATACTGGTGACAAGTGAAGGCCTGACTCAGTCCGGACTTACTGCCACTGATAGCCCTATCCAAGGTGCTCTCTCCTGCATTCCCTCCTGCCCCAGTTAGCGTCAAGCAGCAGCACAGATGGGACAGCTCAGAGCAAGGGCTGACTTCAGGCAGTGAGATATGTGAGAAATTCCCCCAGGAAAGAAGTACAAAGCAGAGAAAATATAGTCAAACAGCCAGGCACAACAATGAAGTTATTTTCATACTATCTAGCTAATAATGTACTATTTTTTCTTCATATAATCAACTACGCTGGGGCGAATAGATCAAGTGCTGGAAGAAATGGAAAAACTTATACATATGACTTAGTGGGCACTGGGTGAGATCAAACACCAGGCTGAAGTCAGGACTAGGAGAGGAAGCAAGGCTTCACACAAAGGAGACTTCCATGTGCAAAATGAGCCATGGAATGAGTGCTGAAATGAGTCAACATTTTTAGGATGTAAGTCAGCACTCTTATAAAATAATTTTATTCATTAGTGTCATTCTCTTTGACTACATGGGCAGCAGAAATTTGAAATGCTGCCAAGTCTGACTCAAAATTAATTTGGGTTTGTGCTTATGTGGAAGAGAATAGGCCTTTTGTCCGTAATTCCATATAAGCTCTATAGGGTGACCCTGCACTACACAGGATGTAGCTGAACAGCCGGTAATTGATGAGGTTTCCATTAACACATAACACAGTGTGCACAGTAATGAGATCACAGGAAAAGCTTTTTTAAAGTGTTAAGTACTTTCTTGTACAAGGAGCCGAGTTTGTATTATAAGGGAATAAGAAACCTGGAACAAGGTCTTCCTGGAACAAGGCCATAAGAAACTTGGTTTTCTGCAGGAGTTCCATACGTAGGTGCATATGTGCTCAACACTGGGTTCCACAGACATGATGAAGTAACTGCAGTTAAAACTGAAAGGTAAACTGGATCACACAAAACTGGGGACCAGCTTCTGTTGCATGTGTAGAGCAGGTTACAGGAGTACTGGGTGTAACACCTGAGAGCACTGGAGACAGGATGTGTCCATGGAGTTGCTACTACTTCAGCAACACCCAGGAGCGTGCAAGTGGTACAACAGACGGGGCTGTTCATGCACTCCCAGTGCCATGGGGTTTGAGCCTGGTTTGATACTGCTTCCATGAGCAACCTCCAAGCACTCCTTATGTTCCTCTCGCAGAAGGAGCGTTCCGCAGATCCCAAGTGTGCGGTGCCATGTGGCAGAGTGGGGAGTGAGAGTGGAGTGTGAGAGCAGGAGAGCCCCAGCCTGCCTGTGTAAATACAGCAGAGGTGCTGCTTGATTTCCTGATGCTCCGAATGGGAGGTAAAGGCAGCATCCCATATGTTGCAGTCTGTTAACTAGGTGAAAGGGGAGGCTGTGTAGCCAGCCTATAAATAAGCATTTTTAAAGAGGCAAGAATATGACAAAGAGGATATTTTGAAGAAATTGAATAGGAAATTACATTTGTTAACAAACAAGCTTAATGGAGTTTTGCTTAGAAATGGAACTTCAATTCCAAACCTGACTACCCTGAGTGTATGTGAGATTTGCTAAGTGAATCAGTCCTTTAAGGAAGACAAAATGTGAAAAAAATTTCTATTTTCTTCATCATAAAACATACTCTTTGGACTCTTTTTCATATAGAAGATGGCCTTTGCAAATGAGTCAACATTAGGTGGTAAGCGTGCCACAGAGCAGGATTAAGCCTTATTTATACAAAACATCACTGAGGACAACTGGTTCACAGAGCTGAGATATATGACCTTCTACAATTTCCTCTGACATTCATGTGTAGAAGGTTCCCTGGGGTAAACAATGCTTTATAAATGTACTTGTTTAAATAAGTCCTTCTCTCACAAGCAATCCAGGTAGTTCCCTCCAATGATTTATGTCTGGAATGGTAGCATATATCTTCTCTTTGCTCAGAGACACATTTCTGAAAACATTTTTTAATAATACCTATTTCAGAATTTTGCATTTCATTGTTGTGAAGTGTAAGTGTAGTGAAAATCCCAAACCACAGAAAGTGAGGCAGGCAGGGTTGGTTTGTGTTTTCATCTTCCACCTAAGCCAAGTCTCACCTTCCCGTTAGCAGCAGTAGAATGAGGCATTTCTACTGCTTGCTACACAACCTCCAGCAGCAACACACACAAAGTCTGTAAAGAGGACTTCTTCTGCAGAGTTTCAGAGGGAAGCAGGAATTACTTTAGTGCTGAGCTACATATATGCAGTGATCTTTGGTCAATATTACCCAAATTAAATCCTACCTATTTTAAATATTTTTGTTTTCTGAGAAAGAAATTCTAAAGTCTACATTCTCTTATCATTAGTAATAGTTTTGGATAAGAATATCATTATTTTTTCAAAGGAACAAGTATTCTCATACTTACTGAAGGGAAAGCTAAAAAAAACCAATTTATACTTATTTGACTCAAAGAGGCTGGGATTTATGGGTTTGTATTGAAAGCATGAGGACTAAATTTAAATTATCTTTTGTTTTACTTGCAATTTCAATTATTTGAGAAGTTTAACTATTAAGCAGGGGAGTATATTGCTGAGCGTTTATAATCCATGTTCTGTTGGCTACATAGGTTAGTAATTTCATTGAAACCAGTGAATCTTCCCATGTTAGTGGGTAGATATTGTGCATTATAAATACAAGCCTTAGTTTGCCCATATTGGTACCATTTAAAAAAATACAGATCCCAGTAGTTCCTAGCTTGCTTTCAGAAAGCTATGCAGAGCTGGAGTAACCATTTCACGCTGATTACTGTAAAGTGATGCACAAAGATGTACTTGGTATTTGTGCCTCTTTTCAACAACGTAGCTGAAATTTTAAAATGCAGTCACAGACGCTTTAAAATAAATAAGGTGGGTATCCTGTCTACAGCTATTTCCTTGATAATCTAATGGCTCTGTGGAATTACACATTCCAACTTACTGTTTTCTTACTTAGCCATCTTGGCTGGCATAATGATATGTCAAGTAAAAGTAAAAATTAAAATTAAGCCCATTGGATTATGAAAAGCAACATATTTTTGCTGTTGATATAGCTATACAAAACACAGTTACTTCTGGTTTTATATTGATCCGTTTAGCACACTGTTTATTTTTGTACATAAGCACTGTATTACAGTACACTCTACTTTTTTTTTACTTTAGACTTTTAAACATTGTTATTTTCCACAATATCTCCTAATGGTATGTAACTAAATCCTGCCAGACCAAGTGTCCAGTTGTATTAAGTAGAAGTACTGCTACCTTTAAGAGTTGTAAAATTTCAAACCTCTCCTTGCTTTATTATGCTTATTATCCTGTTTTGGAACCAGGTCTCAGAGTGTTGCCATTATTTCAGCAGAGCCTTCATTTAGCCCTTAGAGATCGAGTAAATAACTTGTGCTGGGAGCTGTAGGAGGTGGACTTACAATTTCCATCATAGGATCATAGAACACCAGGTTGGAAGGGACCTCAAGGACCATCTGGTCCAAACTTCCTTGGCAAAAGCACAGTCTAGACAAGATGGCCCAGCACCCTTAAAAGTGTCCAATGTAGGGAAATCCACCACTTCCCTGGGGAAATTATTCCAATGATGCATAGTCCATATGTCCACTCTTTTTTTCTGTATATGTAGTTTTTTCTTCCTAAATTTCTCTCTGAATTTCCTAGGAGCCAGGAAAAATGCAAAACAGAATAACTCCTTCCTCTAAGATTTAACTACAAGCCATCTTCTGGAATAGCAAGAAGATAAACAACAAATTCAGGGCTATATTTTTTTAAAAATTAATGCAAATAACATGCTGGTGCAAAATACTCCATCTATTTAGCTATGGAGGTAGCCAGGAAACATTAAATAATACTGAAAACAAAAGTACTGAGTATGTCGGGTAATACATAAGGATGAGTTTTCTGGAATACAGAGACTTCAGACACAGGAGGTTTTCAGTGTACAAAGCTGCCATATCCTGTCACATTCTGCACAGTATCAGTCTCCTGTATTGCCAGTCAGTGCAAACAAACCAGCTCTGAGACAAGGGCTACTATAACCACAAAACATGTGCACAAGTACCACATTTAAACATAAAAATGAATGGGTTTGTTTTGCAAGCAATGACACAGATTCTGACTGTAAGATAAAACTGGTAGTATAATTTATTATCTAGTTTAAAAAACACAGGCAAAGCAGGAAAGTCATTCATAATGTTTTCTGATCTCAGTGCTTGTAGAGTTAAGTCTGTAAGTCAGTGACCACTGAGACATACAGAACTATGGCCCTTTTTATTCAAAGCATTACAAATTCACACTTCTCGGATGCTTTGGTTTGTAACAGTAAAGCCAAGAGATGTCATGTCGTTAGAGCTGTACTGCCCTTGAGTGGACCAAATTCAGCTCAGCGGTTGAACAAATAACATCATTGAATTGTAAAACTACTAGAGATTTGCTCTTGCCTTACTAAGGGGGCAGTGTTAAAGTGAAAAGGAGTAAATACAAGGGTAGATGCAATACAGTATAAAGTTGCACTCCACCCTCTCTCTTCACATGCTGTATTTTAAGGCATATACACAGACATTTCTGTTGAAAAGCATTCTCTGAATGTGGTGAGAAGCCAGTATTGCCTGATCTCCAGACTAAGTGGGACTTGGGGGAAAAAATGTAAAAAGACCAAATCTTATCTTTTGCATTACAAATTAACATTGAATTTGTAGAATAGAATAAAATAAACTAGACCAGGCTATTATGTGGCTCAACTGCCCAACCACCTCAGGGCTGACCAAAAGTTAAAGGCTGTTGTTAAGGGCATTGTCCAAACACCTCTAAAACACTGAAAGGTTGCCTGGGGCATTGACCAGCTCTCCAGGGAGCCTGCTCGGTGTTTGACCACCCTCTCATAAAGAAATTCTTCCTAATATCAAGTCTGAATAGCTGTAAATAGAATATCTTGACTTAAGAATACAGACTCTAATTTTGGTGGTTTGTGACATTTCTGGAACAAAACATGTTGATTGGAGGAATTTTTAAAAGCAGAAAACCTCTTCATTCTCAGCAATTTAACAAATCCAGTGCAAGGTCTTAAAATCCTCTCTTGACCTATCCACGTTTTCCAGCAAAACGAAGTTCAGTTCAAAAAGCTTCTCTAATTCTGCTCCAATCCTGCTGGTTTTCTTCCAGCAATGTTGGATACTGCTCGAGGAAGCCAGAACAATGTTTAGGTCAGGATATTTAAGAAACTAAGTAAGTTTATTCCATGTAGGGTAATTAGAAATAATTTTATCATTTTTTAAAACTTTTGAGTGGAAGTCACTTTTTCTTGCTGACAAAGTAGAATGAAATACGATGCCGTTCAAAAGCAAAGGAGTTACAGAATCTCTTTGAAAATTCCTGTCAGTGGTCACATCCAGGAACGATTTGTTGGTGCAGAGGCAGCAGCTCCAACATCAAGGCTTCATGTCCATCACAAAGGACGCGTCCAAGGCTGGATCAAATGGCAACGCAACTTGATCCAGATGAAGTGTGAAATCGCACCACATGCCGGGCAAATTATCCTCAGCCTGTGGCAGGGCGTTTGAAGGCTCTGTGTTGGCTGGATGCTTGTGGGCGTACTAAGGACCGGCAGTACTCGCCTAATAGAGACTCTGCTGCTACTTAGTTACTTCCAGTAGATTTTTAAAGAAAAGTGCAGCTGCTGCAGTGAGTTTGTACAGGTTCATGGGTGTGGTGTTTTTGCAAAACGCTCATTAAGTCAGATTTGCCTTCTGGTGGGGACACAGCCTAAGGCAGAGGTAGAAAAGCAAGCGAAGCCACGGTCACTGGCTGTTGGGATGCTGGCACTTGTTCAAAATAGGCTCCAAAATTGAGGTAACGATTTACAAAGGTATTTCTAAAGAGGTAGTTCTAGGTACTTCACTGAAAGCATGGGGAAAAGAGACATGAAATTAGAAGACTGTGAGGTTAGTCCATGCTAACATCTGTTTTTCTATAATAAAATATTCTTATATTTTCTAGTTTTCTACTCATCTGTTTTGAGTTAAAAGATGAACTTCTTTCTCATTTCATCTATTTGGTCCATTTGGTGGTTTTAGTTTCTGAATTTATTTAGCATCTAATAGGGCACAATGTAGTTTGAGCTTTGTTATGTGAAGAACAATTAAAGTGAGAGAACAGTGCTAAATTAAGCCTAATTCAGTGTAACTTTTTCAGTTATTTCTACCAACACAAAATAAGTGGCAGTTTTTTGCTAAATGGAGTAGTCTAGACTCGCATATATGTTAGTGTAACACAATTCCCAAATGGCTGTGAAATTGTATCATTATTTGTTAGTGTTTTATAAATACTTTATAATGCCATAAATGGATAAACAAAAGTGGAGAGAATGTCTACTTATTGCACAACCACCTGACATTGGAAGTAGATACAAGTAGGCTGGAGGACAGGATTTGAATTCAAAATTATATCAACAATAGAAAGAATTAAAAAGATTGAATGCATGTCAGTAAAAAGTAGTGAAAGGTAATGTACTCAGGGATAATCAGTTAAATATAAACAGGGTGAGGAAACAATTGGCTTCAAAAATATGAAGGAAAAAACCTAAATAATGGATCAGAGTTGATGGCAGTTCCACAAACTCATTAGTCACCATTAGACCAGCAAGAATTTGGTCTGATACTTACCTTGACAGAAACACGGGCTGGATACAAGGCTCGGAGGGCTGAAACCACAGCATGCACAGAGAAGAAGAAAGGCATGGAGTGTTCTACAAAAATACAACTTTTTTGTTTTGAAACAGTGTATGTATACAGCAGAACATCTTCATAGCCATTAATATTTTGTAAAGATCAGCTCATCTTAGCAACCAGTTCTAAAAATGGAGTGCAGGCTCCTACAAACCTCATCAGATCACATCCAGGAGGAAGTGATTTTGTTACTGTGCAGAGACTTCTACTGTATTCATTACAGCCAACAATATCAAAGCAGTGTACAGTAGCATGAGACAGCTACTGAGCATTTTTTCCCCATAACATTTCCATAAACAGGACACTATAACTAGTAATGTATTCCCAAAGGAGATAAATAAACAACTTTTGGTATTTTAGGGTTTTAACATTTCAAAAGCTCCATCATATTTCTAGGATATTCTATCACTGAGAAATGTGAGTAGCTGGAAATGGTTTCTTTTTGTGCTAGTCTGCACTTGTTTCATTTCCTTCTCTTCAGGCATCTTTCTCGGTTTTCAGCGTGACTGTGGGACCTGCATAATGTCATTGACATGTACACAATCTATACCACATTCAAAAAAAGGAGAATAACATCTTGTGCCATGGAAGTGAGCCAGTGCCTGGCACTCAGAAACCAGCAGAGGAACAGCATGCTCTGTGTACCAGGGAGCTGAGTGTCACTTCTCAGCTCTTGCTGGCCACACTGTTGGGTCTGGACATTACAGGAAAAATTGGTCCTGTGTCAGGAGAGCAAACATCAGCATTAATTATAACTGCGGGATAATTTGTAATGTTTCTCTATTCTTTTGTTAAGTTTCCTTTTGTGGGACAGTAGGGACTAACGTTTATTGCAGGCCTTTATTTCCATCTTCATTCTTGTTGCATTCTGGATAGCTCCCACAAAGTCAGCATGAATTATGGATTAGATATATTCCCAGACAGACAGAACGTAGGGTAGGGGACAAGGAAGGAAGCGGGAAAGACACTAAAAATCAGATTAAAAGAGCTTCAAACGTTCTGCGAAACTCTCTCACAGCGGAGGTTTCTAAAGGATCACAAGATGAAAGCAAAACATGAAGGTTAACCTAGAAATAACCACACTGAATACTGGAATTGGATGTAAAGGATGTACTTTAGAAAAACCGGCCAGGTGCTTAAATGGTCACAGCTGTGACATGTCCCGAGCCGGGTGTCGCCTCAGGGATGGACCGTGCACTGCAGCGGCGGAGTGAAGACGAACTTCTCATCTCCACTTGAACAGGGCCCGCACCCCAAGGAAAGGGGGGGTGTGCGCGGCACCGAGGCTTCCCGGGAGAATTGCGCGCACGGAAGTGACGCGCGCGGGAAGTGGCGGCGGCGGCGGGAGCGCGGCGGGGCCGGAGCGGCCATGAACAGCCTCCTACAGGAGATCCGCGAGCGGCAGAAGCTCCGCCGGCAGCTCCTGGCGCAGCAGGTACGGCCCGGAGCGTCCGCAGGGACCGGGGCGCCGAGCGGCGAGGGCCCGGGGCGGCCCGCGGGCCGTGTGCAGGGCGGGACCGCGGGGGCCGCGGCGTGACTCTGTGTTTCCCGCTGTGCAGCTGGGGGCCGAGAACGCGGACAGCATCGGCGCCGTGCTCAACAGCAAGGATGAGCAGCGGGAGATCGCGGAAACCAGGGAGACCTGCAGGTCGGTATCGGCGGGCGGGGGCTCTGCGGCACTGGGGCGGCGATAGCAGTACAGGCCCGGGAAATGCGGGGGAATTGCACTCGGTGAAAGCAGATGCAACAAGTAGTCGAATCAGAGCCTTGACTAAGGCGAGTAGGGTCTAGTTACACCCTTCCAGTTATACCCTTCTCGGAAATACAGGCTGACTTTTGCTTCTGGTGTTAAAAACCTACTGTGTAGGAAAACCGAGATCTGAACTTAGAATGGGCCACCTGTGTTGCCCCAGAGCCTTCAGGGTTTTGCTAAGTGCAGTTCAGGGCAGTTTAGTTTAAAAGTTCTCGTAGAACTTCGAATGTGTCTGGGACAGAGCAGGTGCTGCTTATCAGTTCTCACATGTGTGTGAACAGGGTTAATGTTGTAGACAGACTGCTCTGGGGTAAAACAAGCTGTACCATTTAGAATAGAAAAACGAGAAACGGCAGGGAATGAGCTTAATTCTGTAGATGAACCACTTTGGTTCAAATAAGCTGTACTTTTGAGAGCAGAAAAATGAGAAAGGGAGGGGAATGACTCTTTTCAAGAGTTCTGTCCTTTATAAGTTTTGCTGATCTCAATTGCACTGAGACAGAAACGGCTTCTCAGGTATGATGTTTTGAAATAGTTTCAAACTTGTAACATGCGGTCAAGGCAGATTATCAAAGATTCCTGAACAATTTTCTTTGGAGACAGAAACTTTCATATGAGGAATTTTGGCTCTTCCTAGGGCTGCTTATGATACTTCTGCACCAAATGCAAAACGTAAATATCCGGATGAGGGAGAAGCTGATGAGGAAGAGATTGAAGAATATAAGGTAAGAAGAAGAGGGAAAAGTTACTTCTCTCTGTTGGTGTGTCCCTGAGATACTTAGAAATTATGTGTATATATAAAAATAAATGTGATTTGTATAGATCCTTTAATATGTGTATTCCACAGTGTCGTCTCCCCTGATGCCTTCCACTGCAGAAATGTAAGAGAGAGGACACAGATGCTACGTGGTTCTCCTCAGGTGTGATGTAGGTGCATTGAACTGTACACACACCAAACCCCAGTCTGTGGAGGCTTAGTTAGTGCTGCCCCTAGGAGGAGGCAGGCTTAGGTGTTAGTGCCCACAGGGAATAGCACTGAGCCATGGCTGGCTGGGGGAAGAAGTGGCAGAATGTGTGTGTGCTTGGGTGCACACAAAAAGAATCCTGACCAGGATATTTTTGTGTCAAAAGGAAGGCTTGCAGGTAGCAGGAGGCACAGGCCATGGGATGAGACAAGGGAGTCTGAGGGGGGCTTCTGACCTGTCTGTGCAGTGCCAAGGAATGCAGTGGAAGAAGCAAGGGATTTTAAGGGAATTGAAGTAAGAGGCTTGGTTTGCAGTGTTCTTTAAGTGTCCAAAGGAAGAGCTAGGTTAAAAAAAAAAAAAAACAAACAAACCCAAATGCCTCCATTGTCATTGAAAAGTGAGTGCTTGTCAAATTCTCATGCCCTTCATTTTTCAAATGCTCATCCCAAAGCTATTTGACAGCTTTCTCCTAACGTGATGTTTTGGCCAAGATGAGAGGTAGAAAGAGGTTAAACAAAGGCATGATTATGATACAGCTGTCTTTATGATTTGCTTTGGGATCTGGTTGCAGTGCATGTCCTCTTTCTCCCTTTTTTCTGTGTTCAATAACCTTGCTTCTGTGGTTAAATAGAATCAATGTCAGTGTATTTATGAAATAGTGCAGTGTCTGCTGTTCTCTTGAATGCCTAAAAACAGTAATTTTTGAAATACGAAGTCTTCATTGTGTTACATTTGTGTTCATGTTTGTAACACTTTCTGTAATAATGTCTACCTTTTATCTTAGTAAAGCAAAAAGTTAATGTATAACAGGATGGTTTTTGATGACTGATTTTGAAATTCTCTCTGTGAAGGCCCAGACATTATTTTTAACATGATAAGTGTTAGTCTGTGCATCCTGTTTAGTAAAGAAATTAAGTCACCATCAGGTAAAAGGTTGTCATCAATTTATTTTACTACTTCACCAAGTATATTGTTAAAGAACTGAATTTTAATTACCTATGAAGTATATATGGATAAGTCACTTGGTTTGGCAAAGTACATTAATCTTAGCATCAAGATTTTCCTAATCAGCATGGAGAAGCCTTACCCTGAGGTGGGCTGTAACCACTTGAAAGTGGCCAGACTTTTTCTATAATGGTTAAATGGAAGAATATTTTCATAACAGTAGCTCAGATAAAATGTAGTTGAGCAGATGAACAGACTTAAGAAACTTGAAACCCCAGAGTAGAACATCTATAGTGGAGTCATCAGCTGTTTCCTGCAGGCATTGCTAATTCCCTATTGGCAAGGAGATATGAACAGTAAAATTCCATCTGTATTTATGTAACTTTTTACTGAGCACTCTGAGCCTGCTTAAATTTAGTCTTATAATACGAACTCATACAAAAATCTGGATCCTTAAGGTGCCAAGCCCTATTGTATTGTGTTTAATGCAACTTAGACAAAAGCAATAACAGATTTGACTAGTAGTGTTGTGGGTAAATCTTGCAAGTTTGCCAGTTTTGTTGGGAAAATCAGAGGTATTTCTGATATTTCTCTATATCCCTGACTTGCAATGTTTGGTTCTATGTGATGGAATCAGGTAGGTCTTCTGCAATGGTTTAAAATTTTTTTGCCCTGGCTTCAGATTTGGTGGAAATGAATGTACCCTCAAACCCGTATGAGAGCAGTTTTTGAGATAAAAGATGACGTGGTTTACTCGTCTCAGCCACGTAGGAACATCTGATAAAAAAAAAAAAAAGAAAATTAAAAAGCAATGTGTTTTAATTTTTGTGGGGTTTTGTTTGTCTGGGGTTTTTTTGTGAGTCTATTTCTGGTTTTTCTGTAGAATCAGTGTAAATGTGTGGTGGTGGTTCTTCATACGGCTCAGCCTGATGTGACAACAAAGGGCAGCAGCGCTGCTTGACTCCAGTCTTGGAGCCTGGCTCTGCCTTGCCACCTTTGGAGGATGGGTGATAGGGAAGAGATGCACTGTTGGAAAAAGGAGTAATGGATATTTTTAAGTCAGAAAGTTGGAATTGTGGTTCTGGAGAACTCCTGAAATACTCTTGTGGAACTATAACAGTTGTCCCAGGGTTAGTTGAGCTCCCTGGTCTGTATTTGGAAGTGACAGATAATGGGATTAGAGTGTCTGCTGCCACTGCCAGGCTTTTCACCACCTTCTGGGAGCTGTGAGTGATGTTCCACCCCTGGCCTTCCCCAGGTGATTTGACTCCATTGTTTGAACCTGTAGGAGTGTCTGGTTTGTGGAGTTTTCACTTAGTGTGGAGTACAAAACCACCTGTGGTTCTATTTTACTGTCTGCCAGCCTAACTTGAGACAGCCCTGTTCTACTTTGTTTCTGCAAGCAGAGGCCTGCAAGCTTGGGATGCTTCCATGCTATTGTTGTGGAGGCTGAAAAAAGCTTACTTGGTTGAATAATGAATTGCATGTATCTGCAGTCATTTGAAATGAGCTATGTTTGAATATTGTGGGTAGTTTCTGTTTCCCTAACTCAGCAACTTAATACTAGATGTTTTGGAAAACACAGATAATTAATGTACAAGAACCTAGTTAACTTGTATTATTGCTGGTGTCATTCTGTCTCTGCTGTGGCTGTGTCCTTTCCCTTTGAAAGCTGGTGGTGTGGGCTTTTGTTTGTGGCCACAAGACTTTTTCAATCACTTACGAAGGCATCAGGAGAACTGGGATGGCTCAGGTATGTAACTGGTGCTTATTATAAGACGGCTGAGATTTAGAGGAAGATGGAAGAGGGAAACAGGTGTAACTTGTGATGGCATAAGCAGTTTTTAGTAAAACTCAAGCTTTCAGCTTTTTTTTGGCCTGAATAACACTTGCTGCTGCTTGTCTGTACATTTCTTTTCCTTGCAAACACTCTTGCTGTTTCTGATAGTAATCTTTTTTTTGATCTGGTTAAACAGGCAAGCAAAAAGACTGCTGTGTATCTCTAAGTTCATCACCTGAATAGGAAAGGGGAAGCTGTGACCTATTTATCACATCAGGCATTTCAGAAGCTGGTTCAAAGCTCCACTTTGGAAATAACAGAAGCTTACTTAAAGATTTTGATAGTTGGAGGGATCAAAATCAGGAGGGACAACACTTAATTTTTTATTCTGCATTCAGACAGCTTGTGTAGCATAGGGTAAATACAGCTGTAATAATATGGTAGATTATATCGATTAGTAGTTCTTTATTTTATAAATCTGTATACTGGGTTGTTCCAGGATCAGTGGGAAGGCAGAAAGTCATATGAAGAAGTGAGTCTCTCTTGAGTTTCTGTTCTCTCTGAGTTCTGTGTTGGATGTTCAGGGTACATCAGTGTAACAGATCTCTGAATCCCAGAAATCTGTTGAATGAACAGTTGGTGGCTCTCTAGATATTTTTTATGTAAATTTTGGGGCCACAGAATAGGAATGTTAAAGTTAGATATAAGGACAGTCCAAGTGAAGTACTGACATGTACCATGAGCTGTTTCTGCCAAGTGGCTTTGCTAAGGCTGGAAAGTAAAGAGATGATTGTGTGGATATAAATGCTCAGAGGTTCTGCTGCAGAAGAACTTCAACAAAATATGTACTTTTTTTCAGTCCAATAGGTGAAAGTTTTGTGGGACAAAAATTAAAAGTTCTACACCTTGTAAAGCACTGTCAGGGGCTGGAAATGAAGGGGTTCTTATTTTACTGTTCTTTCAGAGGTCTTTCCCAGTAACACTCTCCTCATTGGTGAGAGAGGTGCAGACTTTTTGGGGAATAGGTAAATTTTATTTTCCCCTCCAGCACTGGCGCTGGATCTGCTGTTTGTAGACAGCCCGCTTCTCGTTATGATTCTGCTTCTTAAGGAAAGGACAGAAACAGCACGGTCTTGTATGCACACTTGTAATGCCTGCTTTATTTCCAAGGATGAAGTAGAGCTGCAGCAAGATGAAGAGAACCTGCCCTATGAAGAAGAGATTTACAAAGATTCCAGTACCTTTCTTAAGGTGAGCTGTTTTTGCAATTGAAGTGTAGTCAAAGCTGGCCTAGTTGTGTTTAACTGTTTCTGCAACTGCTGGGATCTGAAGTAGAGCTTTAAAAGCTGAAGTAGTGGCCTGGAACTCACAAGTATGGAAGTTTCCTGTGGAAGATCTGACTGTAACTGCTGTTTACATTGTTCTGAGGCAGCTCACAATGAGCTGCAGGAGTAGTGGGCCTGATTTGGGACTAAAAGGATGGTCTGACCAGTGGAACTTAGAAAGGCATGTTGAAAAGATAATCTGCTCCTTTCTCATTTATCAGACTAACACATACAGCGTGTCTGTGTTTGTCCAGTTATCTCCTGTTGCTCTCACTGAACTTCTTCCTGTTCTCCAGGGCACTCAGAGCTTAAATCCTCACAACGATTACTGCCAGCACTTTGTGGATACAGGACACAGACCCCAGAACTTCATCAGAGACGTTGGTATGTCACAGCCAGTACCTGTTTGAGGATTACTCATTTTATTCAATAGCACTTCTTTTTCCTCCCCTTCTTTAATTCCTTACAGTTTCTGGGAAGTGCAGGTACACAAACACTTCCTAGTTTTTTGTCTCAGTGTGCATACATATCAGTATAGACATCTATAGGAATGGTTTTCTTTTCAATTACTTAGGAGGTCCTTATTACCAAGGCTGCTCTTACCCTGGGTTTTACTTGGAAATACCTCACCAGGAAGATTTTTTTTCCAAACTAAGCTCTTCTGATTCCAGAAGGTGGATGAGTTTAATAAACAGATCTTGAAACTTTGGGAAGTTTACAGTTCACCTGTGTACCAGACTGCATTGCCTCTTAAGCATGTAAAGCATGGAAAATAGTGACATTTAAGTCAGGAAGCAATATGGATAATGTTTCCCAGCTAAATTAGGTAACTGCTGACAGCTCGTTAGAATGCCCAAGTTTAGAGGATGTTGTTTTTCAAGTTTACGTGTATCCAGACATATCTTAACTTGCTACTGAAATGATGCTACATTGGGCCTGAATTTAAACTTGCTAAAACTAAGGCACAGTTTGGTCCTGTTTCCCAGAATAGGTGCCTGGTGTTTGGTTTTTAAAAGAAACAGGACATCTCCCTCTGCAGTTTTATGCAACAGTTCTCTGTATTTTATCAAGTGTAAGATTGCCAGGGCAAATGGGTTGTGTTTGTAGACTGCAGCCCAAAGAGGTTTGGTTTGCTTCCAGAGGCTTTTAATTTATTCTTGTCTGTATTCTGTGGATGCTTCTGTGAAACACATCTGGATGGTTTTTAAGAAAAATGGGCGGTTTTGACTCAATTGTATCTTTATCTCAAAAGCTCTTAGGCTTCCCATATATGTACTTGAGCCAGTTCTACACTGTTCTTGGAAATGAGGTCAGAGAAACAGCAGCCCGTGCTGTGTGCCGTGACTTCTCTGCTGTGTAACGCATGGGGAAGGGACAGGACAAATGCTCGTGCAGGTGCTGGTGTGGAGATGGACACAGCAGCAGCAGCTGGGCCAGAGCCTTTAACAGGGCTGAGCTGGGTCAGGCTGCACGTTGGTGAGCACACATTTTCTACACTGTGATCAGAACTCTGCTGAGGTGCTGCGTGTCATTGGACATGGCCCAAGGAAAAACAAGTGGTTCCACAACACCCAGCTCTATCTTTTTGGTGTTGCTGTTGGAAAAGAGGGAGAGACCTGTGCGTCTGGGTTTGGTTTAGTTTGGGGTTTTTTTGATGGAAAATTCTGTTACATCTGTTGCTTAGCTGCTGTAACTGGCTTCTGTCTCTGCTGCCCAGGGGTATTGGACTCACACTGGCTGGAAGGAACACAGTGGTAGAAATCAGGAGAACACAGTAGTAGTTTTAAGCTGTTACATATATAAGGAAAAGGATGAAAATAACTTTTGGGTGTTTTGTGCACGAGTAGTAGAGGTTAGGTACTGAGAACTTTGCTTTTATCATTGCAATCCTAGGATTGGGACTTCAGTTTGATTTAAAATAAGGAGAGAGATGAAGGGTTTGTGGGTTTGGGTGAGGTTTTTTCCTCCAATTGATTAGTACCATCTCAAGTTGTACTTTTAAAGGAACATAAAGCCTTTTAAGTAACTCCTACCAAGGTTGAACTGATACTGCTTGGGAAGCAGGAATGGCCCCTTGTTGGTTTGTGCTGAACCTGCTGCTGGCAATAGCAAACCCATTGCCTCTAAGGGAGAACAAAATATACTTCAAAGTGTATTTTCGTTTTTACAACATTTGCTGCAGAAGATCTAATTAGGGTTCTCTCCTTTGCATTCTGTACACATGAAAGGTTGGAAAATTGACATCATAAAGTTAAATGTAGGAACATGTGTTCAGATCTTCATGACTGACACCACAATACCTAATCTCAATGTAAGGCTTACCTCAGGGAACCAGCCACACCCCAGGTGTCACCTTGGAAACAGTCATCAAAGATTACACAGAGTATGCTGTAAATGAATGTTAATTAGATCTCAATATAAATTTATGGATTGGGGAAAACCAAAATAACTTCTTTCATCATCCTGGCACTTTTAGTTTAAATGAAAGGTGGTTTCCTTCTGGTAACTGGAGTTGTGAACTCCTGATCCACTGTAGTGCTCTAGAGAAGATCAGAGCATAGACACTGCATCAGTAACAGCCCTAATTAGCTGGGTAAGGGCAGGAGGCTTTTGTCAAGTGCTGAACAAAAAAATGTTTTAAAGGGTTTGGTTTGTTCTAACAAAAATAAAAATGACGCTAAGTATTAACATTTAGACCTATTCAGAATACTGGACAATGCTTAATTGATACAGATTTACTCTGTTAAGTAGTTGTTAACTTCATGTTTTCTTCTTCTTAGGCTTAGCAGATAGGTTTGAAGAATACCCAAAACTTAGAGAGCTCATCAGATTGAAGGATGAGCTGATATCTAAATCTAACACTCCTCCCATGTAAGTGTTCTTGTGGAAAATGCCTTTCTTCTCCAGACCTATTTGAAGTTAGCTGTCTGCTTTGCAAATCTCTTATCTTCAGCACCTGCTTAGAATTTACATTTTCTCTTTCTGTTTGTGTATACAAATTGATTGTAGCATAGAAGAATAAGATCACTCTGTTTTTGTTAATTTAATCTAGATGTTTAATATAGTGTATAAACTAGATTTTCTTTCCAGCATGTGATTATTTATAGTATCTAAAGCTTTGATTTTTTTAAAGACCAAATTGTCAACTGATTTGGCTGCAGGCTTTAAGATGGGAACTAAAAGAATATCATGTGATGATGAATCTCATGTTATCATGAGGTTTATGATAACAAGAACAGCTTTTAAAAATTGGCCTCTTAATAGAACCTTAGGTTTTTTTGTACCAGCTGTTTTTTGTATAGTGTTCAGCTATTATCTTAGTATCCATCAATCACATGTTACTTTGGAGTTAAAGACAAAAATGTTTAGGCTGAGTTGAAGTCATTTGTCCTTATGGACTTTGAATTACCTCAGAGCTTTTGCTGAATGTCAGACACAGCCTCAGTGTGCAGCGTGTTACTCCAGGGATTCAAACCTCTCTGAACTTAACCTAATGCTTGTCCTGTGCAGTAGTCTTAATCTGTACCACAAAAACCCACCTTGTTAAATGATAGTCACATAAAACCCCATGAAATAGTTGTCTGAACAACTGAGTGCAAACTGCAGAACTCAACCTGCCATTTTAAGCTAGGTGTGTTTTGGCATTCCTGGTCATGAAGTACAGGAGGGGGGNNNGGTCATGAAGTACAGGAGGGGGGGGGGGAAACAGTAATCAAATGCTGCCTTCTGACAACATGAAGTACACATAGGGAGTAATAATCTCTTCCACACACTTTTTGGGAAGGGGGAGGAGGTGGTCTGCTGATCAGTTTTCTTAAGGTTAAAGGAATTTAGTGGAGGCAGTGTAATTTTTCCATAGTGATACAGCAGTGAGTGGTGTGCAGGTGTGGAGGAGAGTCATAAGAGTGTGTGAGCGTGTGTTTAATAAAATCGGGGTGGGGGAGGGAATTTTGCTTGGTACAGAAATAGAGAAATACATTTATTCTATATACAAAATAACAATGTTTCCAGTATTTAGAATCTTTGGAATAATTCTAAAAATACATCACTTTCCCAGTCAGCCAGGCAGTGAGTGTTTGCTTCTTAAATGTTTATGTTTCCTCCTATTAAAGTCCACGGGTGTACAGGAAGTGCAGTGAGCCTGTACTAGGTATTGTTGTACAGTCTGTGTGGGCATCTGTTTTCTGCTTGCTAAGCTAGAATCCTAAAAACTGTTTATTAAGACTACTTTAAAAATACAATGCAATACCATCCAGCCTCTCTTAATTGAGGATGTGTAGTAGATCTCCTCTGGATTTAGAGCATTTGAGATGTACAACCCACCCAGGAGACCCTGCTCTTACCTGGCTGCACAGAAGTGCTCTGTGGAGTGTAGTTCCCAGGCCACTGTTGCACCTTGTCTAAGCAGTCTGGCATCTTCTGTTGAAACAGGTATCTACAAGCAGACTTGGAAGCCTTTGATATTAGGGAACTGAAGTCCAAATTTGATGTAATTCTCCTGGAGCCACCATTGGAAGAATATTACCGAGAGACTGGCATTACTGCCAATGAAAAATGCTGGACCTGGGATGATGTAAGTACATTTTTTGCTGTGAAGAATATTTCATACATTTGTTTAAGCAAATAGTTTCAGGGTTTAATTTAGTAAATACAACTTATTGTTCTCTTTGAGCCTGGCTGAAAACTTAAACCTAGTAATAGTGGCTTTTCTCTCTGCCCTTACCTTCCCTGAGCTTTCTGTTTGGTTTTTTGCTGTTGAAATACCGAATGTCCATTGAAAATATTCCCTTGTTTCTTGAAATTCTTGAGATTCTTCATGCATGCTTTTTAATATGCTGGTGTTCTAGTAAGAAGTGTAGGTAAGTTTGCAATACCAACATTCCTCCATTCTCCAAGTATTGATTGGCTAGGAAATTTTAATGGTCAAACCGATTACAATTCCTAGAAGCTTAATAAAATAGATAAACCTCACTCATGTAAATCTTTTTCTTGTATTTTTTTAAAAAATGGTGCCTGGCAGTGCTGCCCAGGAATAATACATTCCATCCTAACAGAAAAACTGGAAGTGTTGGAGGCAGGACTCATCCTCCTAGTTTGGAGTTATATCCTCTTAGAATGGCTCCTAATGCATTATTTTTCCTCAGAGTGGCATTGAATGAAGCTTGATTTGATGTGTTAGCAAGTTAGAGATGAATCCTTTCAACTTGTGATGACTAACAGATGCTTTGCATCCGAAGTTATTTCATCTTGAATGTTACTCATTTGTCATTGTTGAACCATTGTCCTCATGAATTCTGGCTGCTTTTCCTGAAAGTGAAAAGGGAGAGAATGTCTTTCCTATATGGTGATAGGAATTTAAATGGGATTTTTAGAATGTCTTCACAACCTTCATGTAAGTATATACAGGGAGGAAAAGAAACAGAGTACTATTGCTTCTGTATTAAATATTTTTGCTGACAATGGAATGCTAAAATGAAGCAGAGATTTGAGGAGGAGATCATGTGGGTTGTATTGGTCTTTTAAATCTAGAATTTTTTATACAGGTAGAATTTCTGTGTGTCAGGGTTTCACCCCAGCCGGCAGCCCAGCCCCAGGCAGCCGCTCGCTCACTCCCCCACCAGTGGGATCAGGGAGAGAATTGGAAGGGTAAAAGCTGGAAAACTCGTGGCTTGAGACAAAGACAGTTTTATAGGGAAGGCAAAAGCCATGCACACAAGCAAAGCAAAACAAGGAAATAGTTCCCTTCTTCCTTTGGGCCCCCAGGTGTGCTTCCTGATGGTTTCTGTGACAATGCCTCAGGACTCAGTATTCTTCCTGATATAATTGGTGATTTGTATTTAATTCAGGAACGCTTTTATTGCACTTACTATTACTAGATCATGAAATTGGAAATAGAAGAAATTGCAGCCCCAAGGTCATTTGTGTTTCTGTGGTGCGGCTCAGGCGAGGGTCTGGATCTCGGCCGAGTGGTAAGATGTTGTTTTAATTCAATTTATCAGGGACAGGCTTAAGAGTTTATTTTTATCTTTGACTTTTCCCTGTATAGAATTCTCAGCCCTAACTACTGAGGGTTGTTTTGTTAGTGTGCTAGAGGGTATGTGATTTTAAATGGCATTAACTGTTTAGATACTGTTAATGTCCAGATGAGTCATTGACCATGTGAGAAAGCACAATTCCATGGGGTCTTGGTTTTGATGTATGTGTGTTGACAGAGGAGCAGGTTGCCAAGTTACAGCTTCTTTAACAGAAGTCTCAGTATTTTCTGCCAGGAATACTCATGCTAGGAGAAAGGTCCTACTGTTTCATAAATTGAGATAGAATTGTCATCTTTCTGCATGCCAGGGAAACGCTGCTTGAGTTGGGGATGTTGCAATAAGAATTCCTAATTGGCTCGTGCTGTGCTGAAACATTCTTTAGTTCGAGCAGTGCTTTCCACGAAGACAATTCACAAACCTCTGTTCAAGGGCAGCCTGTGCTTACTGATCTGTTTGCTTTCGCTGTTTTTCGGTCTGAAGTTGGCCAGATAGATGGAGTTTGGTCATAGACAGGTTTGTAGTAGCTGGACAGCCCTTGAATAAGACAAGTCAAGTGCCTAAGTGAGTGTTCAGTTCAGGTTACTTGATGTTTTTGTGTAGTGTGAACTGGTTTACTTGTTTATAATATTTAGTGTCTGCGCAAATGGGGTTACAGAAGATGTGAGGATATTTGCTGGATTAAAACAAATAAGAACAACCCTGGCAAGACCAAGACTCTAGACCCTAAGGCTGTCTTCCAAAGAACCAAGGTAAAGGATTGGCTCCATTCCTCCTCTGTTTCTATTCTGTCTCTCTGTGCTAATGACACACCCAGTGTTGGTGACAGGCTTGTGGAGAGAGCCAACAGGAGGACTTCCAAGTTCTGTTCTGCAAAGCACATTTTATGGAACTAAACTTAGCAATAGAATTTGACTAAATTCAATGTCAAAAGAAGTCTAAATCTGCAGATTTCAAATGAATCTATTAATAAAAAATAATTATAGAAGACTGGGTATTGGTTCTAAATGCACAAGAGCCGATGTGTGCCCAAAGCTTGGACCAGAGAGAGGTGAGGGGGAACCAGAGCTCAGACAGCATCTCCTGCCTTCCTGGAGGTGATTGTAAAGCACAAGTGATAGAACGGGTCAGCTTGTTTTAAACCAAACATTTTTTTAAATATGCTTTGTGGAGGACATGTATTGAAGGAGGTGCAGAGAAAAACAAGTGTTCTGATTTGAGACTTAAATGTCTGTTGTTCAAAAACTTAGAGAAATATAAATGGAATTCATAAGTAATTGTTTTGGGTATATGTGAGCGTAACTGGCAGTTTTACTGAGTACAGAGAGCTGGTTGGCAATTTATTCATTTCACATGTCAGTGAACCTCAGGACTTCTTCCTTATTCATTAATCATTCGTTAGCATTAAACATCCTCAAGTCTGTCTCAAATTGGCCGTTGTCAGGAGTATAAACTTCCCTTTAGGATATCTGTAATCTTTCTTTGACTTGGATTTACATTAATCTGAAGTTTGTTTGAAAGTTTGTGTTGTATTACTTATAAATATTTATAAGTAGAAATATTGTGTATTTATTGCATATAGTATTGTAAATATGTGCAGTTTATTCGTGTGGGCATTGGTAAAACTAACACAGGAGGATTTGGGGTGGGCCTTTATGTCTTTGTTTAAGAAAGAAAAATAGTTTTTGATGTGAGGGAATTCCTCTGTTTACTGAGACAGAGTTGGGCTGAGGTCACTGTTTGTGATAAACACTAAAATGGAGTGAGTCTGCTCTGACCAAACAAACAGTCTGTTGGGCAAGCTGCATTTGCCAGTGGTGACAGCAGCAAATGCTGTTCAGTTCTTTTTGGCTGAGGCATCTCTCCATGGATGCTTGGTGCTGTTCCACCTGACAGAGGATCCCAGGTATTTGTGAGTGACGTGCCGTGTGGTTTGTCTCTCCTAAGGACTAGATTGAGGAGGCTTGGTTTGGTGGGTGATTTGCATAGCAGTATTCTTCCTTTCACTTAGGTAAATTCCAGGTCCAAACCCCTTTTGCATGAGTGCAATATCAGCTGCATAGATTTGGTAGGTCTGATGTTGTGCCTTTCATGTTTACTCACTAACTCTGCAAACCCTTTCCATATTTGGGAATGATTACGTGCTCTTGTCTGCAACTGTTTCCTGAGCCATCTGGTGGCACTTTGTGAGTCAGTGTTTGATCCTGGGGAACATCGCTCATCCAAGATTGATATTCCCAGAAACAGAGCTCTGAAACGAGTATGTAGGAGCCTCTTTTCATCCTGGAACAATCATGGTGATTCCTCATTCATGGATGCCACATACCACTCACTTAAACTGGTCTGCAGTGTTACAGAAGGAAGGAAAGTAATGCATGTTACAGCTCAAGAACACTTTTAGTGTTGATGAGCTGACTGAGAGTGCACTGACAGTGTGATAGTGGTTGTGGGTTTTTATGTGGTAGTATCTTCTAGAAAGGAACCTGAGGATAATTCAGAGGGCTACTTTATTAACAGAGATGCAGTATGACAAAGTACATCTGATTTACACTGTCTGTTTTATGACTGAAAACTTTGAAAATTATTGTATGACTAAAGTTAGGATCAGAATGCTAAAACAGGTATTAATCATAATTAATAGCTATTCCTTTGCTTTTGCCATCACCTTTTTCTCTTTTGCCTTGTGGAGACTTCTCAGCCTTTCCAGCCTAAAGTTTTGTAACTGAAGAAGTCCAAATATCTTATTTCAGCCCTGATTTGAGTTATACCACCTCATAGTGTAGCTTATCAAGCTTCAGCTTCAAGTACTGCTCTTCTTTGTTCTCAAATGGCTCCTTTGGTAGTTCCAGCTTTTCTGCTCTAGTTCATGCTTCAGACTTTTCTCTCTTGTTAAGAGTGGGATGTAGTGTACGTAGAACTGCCTTTGCTGTCCCCTGTGCTCACCTGCCGCAGCAGTAGGTGTGGCAGGTGACAGCTGTGTGTGTGTGCAGGAGCACTGCCTCATGGGCATCAAGGGCACCGTGCGCCGCAGCACCGATGGGGACTTCATCCACGCCAACGTTGACATCGACCTCATCATCACAGAGGAGCCTGAAATCGGCAACATAGAGAAACCCGTGGAGATTTTTCACATTATTGAGCATTTCTGCCTCGGGCGACGGCGGCTTCACCTCTTCGGAAGGGACAGCACAATTCGACCAGGTAACTGCTGGTTTTGGTCAAACAGTAAAATGCCTTTCAGGGTCCTAAAGAGGTTTCCAGATCTGTGTCACAGGTCAGACAGCAGATCTCAAGGAGATACGTTTTTGGTATATGTGAAGATCTGTCAGTCACAGACCTGTTGTTTGGAAAGTCTATGACAACTATCATTTCTATAATTTTTTACGGAAGAAAGATTTTTGTTAACCAATATTTTTGCCCATCCATGTGTTTAATTCCTCAGTGAGCATAACAAAATCCAGTTGAGATTCCTTTTGCCCCATATGTTTACACTTCTCAGAAAAGTGATTTCTTTCTCCGATTTTCAGCCCCTATGAGCTTAGTGCTATTGCCAGTGTCTGAAGACCCAGTGTCTCACAGTGGGTGCTGCATCTGGCATGATGCAAAATGCATAGAAATACGTGGATCTGGACACATAGTGCAGGTATCCCTTCAGCGCTGCTGTTAGTGGATTCTTGTATTTCAGTGTCTCACAGAGTCAGGTTAGTCTGGTTGAACTTCTGTATTTTTTAAAAACGTTGTGGTGTAAGGACAAGTAGAAACAAAGGGTAGGGGCTTGTGAAAGCACAGTGTGAATGTTGCCACAGCCGTGTGTAATAAAAAAAATTTAAAAAGGAAAATAAGCCCTTAGAAATACCCAGCTGAAATCTTAACTTATCAACAACTCTAGAGGTGACTTTTCATTCCATTAAGTGCAGGTGATGTGTAGGTAAGTGTCTTTCCCTGTCACTTGAGTGTTCATTTCCTGGGAGGACAACAGGGGCCTTGAAGCCTGAAGTTTGTTGTTGCTTCTGCTGACTGTGGTTTTGTTCCCCAGGTTGGCTGACAGTGGGACCCACCCTCACAAACAGCAACTTCAATGCGGAAACGTATTCCTCGTATTTCACGGCTCCCAATTCCCACCTGACTGGCTGCACCGAGGAGATCGAGAGGCTGCGGCCCAAGTCCCCGCCACCCAAGTCCAAGTCAGACCGGGGCGGGGGTGCGCCCAGGGGAGGAGGAAGAGGAGGGACTTCGGCGGGACGGGGAGAAAGGGGCAGGGAGAGGAACAGAACCAACTTCCGTGGTGAGCGGGGCGGCTTCAGAGGGGGCCGTGGAGGGACCCATCGAGGGGGCTTCCCCACCCGCTGAGGAGGTAACGGCTGCTTCTCCCGGCCTACACTTTGTCTAGGAATCTTTTCTGTAGTCCTGTTTTTCCTACAGTGAATTCCTCTGGGGACTCAAGCGAGATGACTTCTACAATTTTTTTGGTGCACGGCATTGCAGACAGTCGGCCTTGCAGTCTGGCACAGCCCCTCACCTGGCCATGTCCTGCACGGGCAGCACTGAACTCAGAGCAGAGAGCACCAGCCCTTCACACCACGGGTAGGACGGAAGTGACCCCTTGCTCTCCCCTGAGGAACCTTGCAAGGTGGAGACTTTCTTTTCAACTTCATTTTCTCCAAAACATGGATTCCTCTTCCATCTTTGGAGGTTTGGGTTTGGACTGACTTGGATTAATATGGTGGAGCGGGCATGAAATGCCTTTCTGAATTGCATGGCCACAGCAGACTTGCTGTCTTACGGAAGAAAAAGTGCTGTGTCTATATTGACACCTATTTTAACTTCTCTGAAACTAAGAAGCAAATGAAATAAATAGAATTCTATTTTTTCTTATTTGGTTTAAACTTCCCAAATTATTCCTGGGAATAGGAAAAGGTTAATTTTTAATTTGTGGTGTATATACACTCACCTTTCATGTCATTAGTGGGGAGAGTGGTAATTCTGTGCAGTTGTGTGTTGTGCTTCCTGGAAAGCACCAAGTTGTGCATTTATGTGCAGCCCAGAAGTTGTGCACAGGTCTGGGTTGCTCCTTGAGTGGGGCTTTTCCCCCAGTGCGTGTCTGTAACACCTTGTTCCGTGGGAGGGAAGAGCAGTGTTCCTGCAGAGGGCTCCCAGTGACCTGGCTGGAGGGAGGATGGCACACGGGAGGTGGTGCGAACGGTGCTTCCCAAAGCTGATCATTCCCAAAGCTGATCGCCTGGTGACAGGGAGCACTGATGGAACTGAGCGCTGGCTTTGCCTGCAGGTGTTGCACACATTCAGGAATGGCTGTTGCTCATCCAGCGCAGTGTGGAAAGACAGTGACTCTCTTCCCTATGTACAGTGTCTGTTTTTAGCAAAATCACAACTCTGAGCTTCTTGTCCAGTTCTTGGTAGGCTGAACAAACCTGGTTTTTGATGTTTCAAGGTCTTAGATGTGGATTTTGGAAAACTGGCTTTTAAGTCTCAATGTTTCTCTCTTTTGAAGCCCAACTTTTAAATGACTGACTGTGAAGTAGCGGATTATTAAACATGTTTATCAAAGCTGATGTTGACATATCTTTCTTAATATTTTGTGGGGTTTTTCTCCTTGAGGTTTTGGAATTGCTAAGTGGTTTCCAACGTGCTGTTGTAGGCAGGAACTGTTCTTTTGGTGCATGGAATGTTGGCACCGAAGATTTGGAGGGGCTGGTGAACTCCCTGGCTTTGGTAGAATGTTTAGCAGGAGATTCCTGTAGTGCCAATGGAAATTGCCTGTTGTTTACAGCTTATTTCTTCTTCTGTCATATTTACACATCTGAAGAGTGACTGGATTTGGGGAAGAGATGTTTTAAAGGTGGTGTTCATCTGTTCATTGGTGAAGTGTGCCACCAGTGTGGCACATTGGTGGAATGCGGAACAGCATCTGAGAGAAGGTAAATGTCCTAGTAGGGACACTTTTTTTTGGTGATTTTTGCCCTAATTGTGTTGTTACTCAAAAAGTAAAGACACTTAACCTTACGGACCACTGCTTTTGTGCCAGGGACGAATATTTTCTTGTTTTTCAATGAGAAGAAAACATTAATTTCCATTTCCCTCTTTTAATTACATGAGCAGTGCTGGTAGTTGAGTGCATGGGCTGCTCTTAACATACACATAGGCTACATGGAAGAGGAGGGTCGAAAACAACTGGATGTGTTTTGCTTCTGTATCAGTTTGTAGAAGCTGCAGGGCTGCTCAAGACTCCACTGTCTGCAGAAAATAGTGGCAGGTGATGGAGATTTCTTTGGTTCTTCACCTCAAAGCAGAAATAGCTCAATTACTGTAAGGGAAAAAAAAATAGTGCTGCAGAGAGTGTTAGATTAGAGCTGTCTGGATGGGCCACCTCTGCCAGCGAAGTGTGACGTCCATGTTGGTAATGAGCAACTGATGGAATGTTTTAATTGAGGTTAATGGATAATGAACTCCACTCCTGCACTTACCCTCCATGAAGAACAACACCTGCCCCTGCTCATCGGAAGGTAGCATTTCAGCAGTGACAGACTGACAAAGGCTGTACAGGTAAGGCAGCACTGCAGGGCTGTGCACTCCCAAATCTTAGTTCATGTCCCTGTGGGAACTGAGATGAGACTTAGGAAGTACTGGAGTGAGACACAGTCCCACACACCCCATAATACAGTGAAAACATCAGGTCATTTTCTTAGTCACTGGGATTTGGACCATATAGAAATGTTGACTAGAAATGAAAAGCTTTTAATTGCATTAGTGGTTGTCAGCTGAATTCTCACTCATAACACCTCCAGAGGAAGAGGAGGATAAGGCTCCAAATCCCTGAGCTGATATTTCACTTACCACAAGTAAACGAAGATGTAATTTGAGCATGCTCTCCTGGAAGATAGAGAGCCTGATGAGTTTCTTCCTTCCCACTTTTATTAAATGCACAATGCCTCCAGTCTGATTCGGGGTGCCCGTCTAGATCTTGTCATGTCTTTCCATTCTGGAGGAGGTTTAGAGTACTTGGACTAACTTGCACCCTGTGAATTCAGTGAAGGATTCAACACCTGCACTGACAAGGTACTCAGGATGTCTCAGCATTTGGCTTCAGAGAGAATTTAAGACTGCAGTCACCTGTAGATCGTTGTAAATCAGCCATCAGCTGGAGAATTCTGTTTTCCACTCTCTGACAGTGTTGGTTAGAAGCAGCCAGCTGCAATGCTGGCTGTGCTGTGCAGGTTAGCTGTCAAACAAGCAGTTTTGAAAACAAAAAGCTGCTGTCAGGAAGAGCCACCCTCTCTGCACAAAAGGCAGATGATGCCTTCTGCAGCCAGTGCAGCCTGGCAGCGCTGCTGGCAGCTCCAGCACCAGCATGCCTGTGGTTCCTGGGGACGTGTATCAGACATTATTAAATAACTTATTCATATTAATGTTATAAAAAGCCCTACAGTCTGTAGAGGAGGAAGTGAGGTTTAGCAATAGAGAACTGCTCTTGAACAGAGAAATTACAAGGAATGCCACAGCAAAAGCAACTGCTATATAAGTAATGTCATTTGAGTATGAAAACGAAGGCACGGGTCAGTGTCTAGCAGCAACACCTTTTTATACAACTTTCTTGTGGTCCATGCTGTGTAAAAGTAAATGAAAAAAGATCAGTGCTTTATTAGAGAAATGCAGTGTAATAGCAGTCCCCTCTTAGCTCAGCACAAAATACCTTTTCTTTATCTGTATTGAGCAGTTTTTTGTCATCTCTGTTTTTCAGCTTCCCTGGTGCTTCCACAGTTGGCAGCGAGGAGTGGAAGATGAACAATTTCCCAGCACATTCTGCAGCCTGTTCCAAAGACACCACATTGGCACGTTTATTACTGCAAGGTTACCAGGCCCATATTCACACACTGGGGGTCTCAGAGAACAGTGGAGGCTTTCTGCAAGCTCCTCACAGGTAAAGAATTCATTTCCAGACTCGGAACCTGAGGGAATGGGGGCTTTCCTGTCAGTCAGTAACAGCCCAGCACACAGGTTTGCTGGCTGAGGCATTCTGGCAGCACTTCCTCCAGAGGCAAAAGGAGGAGTGAGTGCCTCTCTTGGACACTTTCCAGTTGGATACAAGCAGTATTCATCGGGCATCAAAATACAAATATTCCAATTGGATCAAATTAAAAGGAAATGCAGTTTAACAGAAAAATTCAGTTCTGGCACACTGGTGTCCCATACATTTTTATAAATGGGTGAGAATTCCATCTCTGTGGTAGATTGCACATTTAAATCTACACTGCCAAGACTGCAGACTCAGATAAGAAATAATGATGTTCACAGGACATTCCACCTTTCAAAATAAGCTGTGACATTCTTCTGGGAAACCAGAAATCTGTCTGCTATGGCAGAAACACAACTGAAGACAGCACCTGTCTTCTCAAAGAGCTGAAATTTCACCCCTAATATTTAAAGAACAGTTACTTTTGATCACGAATGCCAATTTCTTCAGTTCCTTTTAAGAAGCCTTCTGCTGAAGGCTGAAAAATTTCCCAAATTCCTGTTTGTCCTGATATGCATCAGGAATGACTGNCATCAGAAATTACTGACATTGCTTTTATCAAAATTTCTGAAGTGTGTATATATTAACAAAATTTGTTTCATAATCTCTTCATCATAGTTATCCCCATTACTGTTGCTCCTATTAGTAGCATGTACTGTCATTAGTGTCACATTATTATGTCTTCCTTTGTTTCCATTAATAAACTCTTCTGATCTCACCACCTGGGCTGGGTCTTGTCTCCCACTCCCCTCCCAGTCCCGCATCAAGGGTGGGAGTGAGCGAGCGGCTGCTGGTGCGGAGCTGCCGGCGGGGGTTCAGCCACCCCTGGGTCGTTGTGGGGGCTCACAGAGGCCCAGCGCTGCCTTTGGGGGCTCAGAACTGAGACCAAGTCCTGCAGCTCTGGGCTCACAGAGACCCTCAGCTGTATTTTGGGAGCTCAGAACCAGACTCATGTGATCACTTTTTGGGCTGCACAAAGAGAGGCCGAGTGCTGCATTTAGGGGGCTCAAAATTCAGGTGCAGAGCTTAAAAACAGAGACTAAATCCTGCATTTTG
>VZRO01007534.1:560142-652484 GCA_013397915.1 Daphoenositta chrysoptera | reverse complement strand
ATATATATATATATATATATATTACATTGTCAGTGCATTTTTTTATATTGAAGAATTCTAAAGAGGCTTTGTTTTTCAGTAGGCATAGCTAAGGATGGTCTGCCTTCTGTATCCTGGCGTTTCTGGATGTTGCCCGTGGTTTGTAGTCTTCTCCGGATCCAAAATCTACTGTGTCGTGGTAGTTTGTGAATTCCTGAGGTAATGGAAACTCCTCTGTTGATGAATGAGTCCTGTGTCCAAACACTCTCTCTTGCAGCTCAGCGATGTCATTTCTGATGTCTGCCATCATCAGCAATAGGAAATCAAATGAACCCGGTGGGCCCTGCAGTCACAAGGCACGGCCATTAACAACAATCCACCTTGCTCTTACAGTTTTCAAAGTGGCTGATAGAATTACTCCTGCAAGGGCTGTTCAGTAAAATACTGCTTTGTATCAGTTGCCAAAAGCCAATGGTCTGGTTTTCAACCAACCTAGCTCAGGAAACAATTTTCAAAAGAATCAAATGTTTTTGCAGACAGAGCCTACATTTACAAGATGCTCAGCCCTTTTGTCACTTTACAATTCTTTTGCCATCTTGACACCTCATGGGAATAGAGGAGATTAATCTTGGTTCCTTGTCTTCTTGCTTATTAAACTGACAGAAATTACATTCTTAGAATGATTAATCAACAAACTCTTTTAAGACTGCTGTTACTTGGCAAGTGTCTTTTCAATAGGATAACTGCTGCTGTCCATCACTTACTAAGTATATTGGTAAGTACAATGCAGAGAGTATCTGATTTTAGAAAATCATTATTTCTTTTTAGCTGACTTCATGCAGTAAAATAAACTGTTTAATACTGAACGCACCCTGCTGGGCACACTCTTAAAAATCAACTCCACCAATGAGAAAATACCATAGGTAAATTCATAGAATCATAGAATGGTTTGGGTTGCAAGCGACATTAAAGACCATGTAGTCCCAGCATCTCTACCATGGGCAGGGATGCTTTTCACCAGACCAGGTTTCTCAAAGCCCCATCCAGTCTGGCCTTGAACACTTCCAGGGATGGGGCATCCACAGCTTCCCTGGGCAACCTGTGCCAGTGTCTCACCACCCTCACGGGAAAGAATTTCTTCCTAATATCTAATTTAAACCTGCCCTCTTTCATTTTGAAGCCATTCCCCTTTGTCCTGTCACTACATGCCCTTGTAAATGGTCCCTCTCCATCTTCCTTGCTGGTTCCCTTCAGGTACTGGAAGGCCGCAATTAGGTCACCCTAAAGCCTTCTTTTTTCCAGGCTGAACAATCCCAACTCTCTCAGCTTTTCCTCATAGGAGAGGTGCTCCAACCCTCTGATCATCTTGGTGACCTCCTCTGGACTTGCTTGAGCAGGTCCATGTCCTTCCTGTGCTGGGGACCCCAGAGTTTTTTAAACAAGTTCACCTGAAAACAGATTGTCAATACTTGTTCCTTCTTCTGAACTCAAAACCTATAGTTTCCCAAATCTGAGAGAGAGGAGGGGCAGGATTTTACGAGGTTCCAGGGATCAAATTCCCATTGAGAGCAGGAGTACAACTATACTAAGTAGCACCCTATGTGGTCCTGCCTTCCAAGGGTGTCTCTGTGCCACTGTAAGGCTGAGGTGCACCCACTGCCTTTGGTCACACACCCAGTAAGTGAAGAGGTTTGTAGGCAAAAACATTTGGATGAAAAGAGGCAATTACTTTGTTTCCAACAACATTTTCTGTGTATGTAAATTATCTGTTCTCTTGGCATGGGAGTTTTTTTCCTTAACTTTTGGCTGACCTGTAATTGGTAGTCAACATCACTCTGTTGTGGAAATTCCTCCTGTGTGAAATACTTACAGGTATCCCCTTTGGTCCTGGTGCTCCTCTCTCCCCCTGTAATCAATTACACCTCAGTTAGTTTGCTGTGACTAAAGGAAATTAAAAAGTCACCGTTTGCCTCTGCAGCCTCCCTTACTGTCCCCAGATCCAGAATCATGAGCTCATGCATCTTTGGAAAAAGAAAAGGAAGTGAATGAGGAATGTGAGGAAATTGCTGCTTATTCTAGTGGGAGCAGAGTGGGGCATTTCTGATATTTCTCCTGGACAGTAACAAGTGAATCAATGAACAGAAATTCACAGTGAATGACAAGAGCTAAAGCATCGAAGTTTCTTCATGGAAAAACCAAAAGAGCTGCAGCAAAAGAAAAGAATGCTGTGTGATATGCAACCTGGCGGGACTATTTGCAAGATTTTAGGACTTGCAAACAGAAAAGAGCAGCAGGATGACATGAAGGGTGGGGCAACAGGATGTTTTCATCTTAGCAAAGGAAATCAGGGGGTAAAAGGGTGTGACTACAAGTGTGTAGAGTCTCTCTAGCAAGCCTGCACTTCACGTGTGCATGAGCCCATCCTATGGAAATTAGTACCTCTCCTCACCTTGCTACCATCTCTCCCTGGGGCGCCAGGTGGGCCCTGCAAGAGAAAAGAAAGTGTTCACAAGTTGTGGGGCTAAGGGCAATTGTGCAGTGCATGGCAGGAGACAAGAATACTGACCACGGGGCCCCGCCTGCCCTGCTTAATGTGAGATATGTCTGGAGAGGGGCCCATCGGTCCCATTGACCCGCGAGGGCCTGGCTGTCCCGGAGGTCCAGGTGATCCAGGAGCTCCTTGACTCCCTTTAGGTCCTGGAGCCCCTGAAATCAAAAGCAAAAGTTACCTGCCAGGAAAAGCCTTCAGGACACTTCATCAGTGCAAGAAGTGGGGGACGATCATTTTTTTGAAGACCCAAAGGCCTGGTTACTTTAACACACCCGAAGCCATGACAACACATCCACTATATCTGCATCTGCATGTGAGCAGCCATCTGAGACAACTTTAACCCTTGTCACAGTAGCTACAAGAAATGAGCACCAAACAATTAAATATCATGTATAATGAGAATCCATGTCTGCCAGGTGTTTGGGAACACAGACTGGGAATGAAAAGCACAAATGCCTCATTTTCACACAAAGAACAAATCACATTTGAGGAACATCTTATAAAAAGAAAGCCCCAGAAAACTCATAGGAATTTTGGGTCGTGGACATCTGCATGACTGAGACAAGCAAGCCCTTTCCAGTGGGGGCTGCACCTCTCTTTTGGCCAGTGCAATAGCCAATGTGTTAGGGGCAAAAGAGGCTCTATTTTGCTTTAAATTTCCTTCAGCTTCTGCTGGTTCAGCAGAACATGTTACTTTTTAGGAAGCAGTCAGACAACAGAACACATGTTTAGCTCAAGAGGAACACTAGGAAACGTAAACCAGAAAATCAGTCACCTGAAACAACATTTGCATAAAGACCATTAAAATGTCACTCGCTGAAACACTTCATGATTAGCGGGGGAAACACTTCCCTTCATACTGAGGGCACATGAAAGACATAGAGAATAAAAGGCACAGAGTATAAAGGATCCAGCAGGACTGAATATGTACAGTTAGGATTTTCAAAAGGAGACAACTCAAGTTCAGTGATGACTCCCTGGGACTCTTCCTGGGGGGCAGCAGGGGAGGTGGGCAGGGATGGTTTCAGGGGAGCCGAGTTCTGTAGCACCTCGGGCAGCTCAGGCGTGGGGAAACACCGTGGGTGGGAGACCTGCAGGGTCAGACCTGCCTCGGGGGGATTGCAAAGCAACCCACTGCACCCTTCAGAGTCTGTCGCAGAACCTCTAAACATGCTGTCCTTGCACTTAAGATAAACTGAAGATACTCATCCTCCAGGAAAATGAGTTAAAGACACAGAAAACAAAGCAAGATTGCTAAAGGGGGTATAAATGGGAGGGTGGGGTGCAGTTCAGGAGGGCGTAAATCAAACCTCATAAGTAATATTTGCCAGTCCTGCAAAAGAAGCCTTCTAAAATCCAGTACAATGCTAAAATACCTTGGATTTTGATAACCTAAAATTAGATCTGCATTCTACAGAATTTGCAAAATTTTGAGTATTGGTGGCTGCCAGGTGCAAGGTGCCTGGACTAAGTTTGAGCTTTAGGAGCTCTCTGTTTTTCACATTGTTTCAATCTATAACTTAGCAAAGAAGGTGTGAGTGGAGTTACACGTTTTCAGATTCCTTTGACTCTGGAATATGACATAAAACCAACAGAGGAACCCTCGCAAATCAGACAAGGAAAAATAAAAGAGTTGGCACAAACTCCCACAAACTGAAAGTACATTTTCTCCTCTACTACTGATAGTGGGCTAAAGCAATAAATATTCCTGAAATGAAACAGAGAGTGTTTTAAGACAGGGTTAAAATATAGGAAATGACAACTGAAGCAGGTGAGACATCCCAGGGACAGGGAGAAATTTAACACATGCAGGACAAGCACGGCTTGGATGCCAAGAAACACATGGAGTCACAATGGATGATGTCAGACAATTGGCAGAAGCTGACCATAACAACCATAAAGTATTTTTTTTAAATTTAGCACCAATGTAACCATAATATATCAATCAAAATGTGAAACATATGAAATTGGATCACACTGGCAGACTGAAGTTTACTTTTTTAGTCCAAGCACTGTTGCACATTCACATCCCTCTGGTCTTACCTGGAGGGCCTGGCTGGCCAGGCTGGCCCGGGGGGCCAGGGATATATGCATTGGAGGCAAGCACTTTTTCACCAGTGATTTGCTTGCTAAGATCAGCAGCATTATTTGGCAGCAAAGCAACCTGCCAAAACAACAACAAAAAAAAATCTATGTAAGACCTTTGTTGTTCAGCCTGATAAATCACATTCTTATTTAAGCTTTCATGTGAATAAACAGCTATTTAAATATTTCAGAAAAATAAAATGTTTATTCATATCCATTGATATAATCAGAAAAACGTTCTTACTCTGTGAGTCTGTTCACTTTTCAAGTCACTTTGGAAATACTGCAAGCCAATCCAATAGAGGACAGGGGAAATTCAGGAGAGATACAGCAACAAGTTCTGAAAAACTGGAGTCTCATTACTGCTTCTCAAGAAACTTATTTTCCCTTATTTGAAGTTTCCTCTATTCATTCACTGTCTTTTCTCAGAGCAACATTTGCTTGGATATTTAAGTTATGAATTGCTGCACAAGCCACTAACATTCCACAGGTTTTAATGTGGAACCCCAAATCCTTTGTGAATCTGGCCCTAGAAAGTAACCACACTATTTAACCAAACAGATGTCGGGATCTGCTTTGCACAGAGACACAAAGATAAAGTAAGTGAGAATGTAAGGAGAATTGCACACTGTAGTTTAGAGGGTCATTATCCATTACATGTTTAATTATCCATGAAACATTCATCTCTCCAGTTGAATATATTTAATAATTAAACATATTTAGAAATATTCTGCTAATGTTTAGTCTCTCCAGAGGCAGCTGAAGGGAGATGACAAGCCAGGAGGCTAGTGTGCAGTGAGGAAAGAAGTTTATTAGTGGTGAGTGGCTGCGTGTAGACTTAGGGATTTTGCTCTGCCAAATGGAACTGAAGAACTATTTCTGCAATACCAGTGCAGACCTACCCCTGGGTGAGCTTTGTTGCTTCTTGAATGGATTTGGCTCACTGGATAATTTGATGCTGAATTCTGCAACATTTGCCTGGGAGAGCTGCATTAAGTAAAATCGATGATGACTCCTGCTATCTGATAAAGCTTTTCATCAACTATTTGGGGTTCTCTGAGCTGGGCTGTTCTCAAGACTCCTACTTGTTTCTGTAATTACATACATTCTTCTGCCATTACTGCAAGCCTAATGTTTGTAATGCACAGGGAAAAAACCCAGCGTTATGCACCTGCAGTACCTATTTGAACTGGGCAAATTTCCTCTGGCAAACAAGTTATTGCTTAAGGAGTGCAATTTAAAGGCAGTCAGTGCTGCTTGTAAATTGGGGTTGAATGCACAGAATAGTTCTGAAGAAAAAAAAAGTCAGGAAAAAAAGTTGTAAATGCTGAGAGAGTTGCAGGTGGCATTTCCAAAACACCAGTTTGATTTTTGAGACTGGAACTCAAAATGTGATGACAGGAACACAAGGATTTATCAGCCATTTGCAAATTGGGTTTTGGAGAGCATTGCAGTTCCAAAGACAAGATGACTGCACTATAGGCAAATTAAGCATCATGATGTAAGTCTTACAAGAATTTGATAGATTCACTCCACCCCGGCAGAAATCAGTGGCTGGATGAGGTCATATTTTCACAGAAGTCCCACGGGGTGTTTCTTATATTCTCACACCTATGAATTTGCTTTTCCCACAGCAAATGGGGATTCAGCACACCTATGGCTCTGGGATGAGCTGCCATCTCTGCTTTTTCAAAGGAAAACGTTTGCTTTGTTTACCAGTGACCCTGCAGCTGTCTCAGCCAACTTCCCAGCCAATGCAGCACAGACAAAACTGTGGGGCTACTGAAGATAAAGGGCTACTCTGTGGGTCACAGCACCCTGTCCCCGGGACTGAAGAGGAAAATTCAGTAGCTGGGGGCTCTCACAGCCTCACTGGCCAGGGACCAGCAAGGCAAGGTCTACTGGCTGGCTCTGGTCAGCAAAGTTTTGTTTCCTGGAGGTGTGTCCACCCTGTCCAGGGCAGGTTCCTGGCTGGATGCAAAGGAAAGGCTTGCAAGGACCATCATGTGGCAAAACTTCCACTACATGACACAAATCAGCATTTGATTGACTGACTCTGCAGTGCCAGTTCTGCCATGCTAAAACCAAGACACAAAGTCAAATCCTGTGGCTACCTGAGAGTATCATGTTTTTAAGGTAGTTTTTGTGAGAATGTTTTCAGTGTCACCAGTGCATGCTTCACCTTAGGGGTGGCCACAATTAAGTGACAGATTAATTGAAGTTGTCTTTTTAGCTTGTGTGTAAGTTTCTCAACATGTCTCATTCTGGGGATCTATTGCTAAATCATCTGATAAATAGATGTCACTTAGTACATAAAGCCAGCCATGAATGCTCTTCAGGTTATATTGCAACTGGTCACACTGGAGTAAAAAGGTGCATTTAGTGGCAAAGACTCATCATGTAGAGGATTTGGAAGTGTATTCTTTTCTGATGCTTAAATATTTACTCGTTCCTGCCAGCAAGGCTGTTGTAACAACCGAGTAAGTTAGAAAAGAAATCACATAGCTGCTGTGAAAGCATCTATGCATGCTTCCCCACTGAGTCAGCTGGACTTGAAGCATACACTAGGAGTGCCAAAATACCCAGGCTCTGGTCTAGCTCACTGCTCTTTAATATCTTCTGGCCAGAAAATGGTTGTTACATGCACTGGGCCAAACCATGTGTTTTTGTTGTTGACTCACATCCTCTTAGGTATTGGCTATACTCATTGGCCTAATTTCTGTTTCACCTTTTAGCTGAACCAGGATCCTAGTCCAGGGTGACCTTGGCTTTCTCCATCTACAGCTCCAAATCTTAATGGCCCTTTGGAAACAACGGTTTTTTTTCCATGTGCATGCAAATACTAGCAAGGGTAAATTCTAAAGAAAGACTGTTCTAGAAACAAGACTTCCATGTGCTGTCTTGCATGCTGCATTTGGAGTTTTGCATAGTTTCTAGGAGGTCTGTGGTTTAGAAAATTGGACAGTGCTTGTCAGAACTGATGTGGAACATGGCTTTCTAATTAAGATGTTTAAACACATCTGTGCAATAGGATCAAACTTACTTGTTGGGTTTTTTTTAAATTGTTGGCTGTGTGTCAGCATGCCAGATATTTTCCCCTCAGTTTTTCAGCTTTCCACTCTTCTTCCTTTCATCAAGGTCTTATATCAATCTAGAACTGCCCACAGACCTCTAGTCTATCAGGACAATGCATCGCATTGGGTGACAGGCTTTTCTGCTAACCACAATTTTGAATAAAGTTCATAAAATCTGAAAGCCTTAACCACAAGACTGAAGACTCATTTAATAAACTGTCTCCCTGGCAGACAGAAGTGAACTTTTCTATGAAAAACAAAACAGCTTTAACAACGACTACTGAGAGGCACCCTCCCCAGAAGAACTTGGCCACAGGGAGTGGTGGGTGAAGCGTGAGGGCTGATGTCTCCCTGGGGAGAGAAGCACCATGGGGCCAGATCTCCACTCAGCATAGGCAAAGCTCTCCTCTCTGTGGGGTAAAAGTTGCTGAGGGTATCAGGAAACTTATCTTCCAGCTCCTTCTCTGTGGAGCACAACCCAGTGGGTTCCCTCCGAGGATGCCAAATAGATCAAGTCTCACTAGGAAGATACTGGGGAAAAAATTAAGTTATGGACCATGACAGGACTTAGCTATGAAGCGAGAGTGAGCTGCTTAATTTGTCCACAGCTACTGTAAAAGTACCCACAGTGACATGTATCAATGGTCTGAGTTTTCCTGGAATGAGTTTTGAACACAAACATCTAACAGCAGAAGTTAGACACAGAAAACTTCCATTAATTCCATCCATCAGTCCTTGCAGCAAAAAATGTGGCCAACAATGTGACCCCCGGGTCCTTCCCTGGAGGTCAGTGTGAGCCTGCTCAGCATCACAGACAACACTTGGAGAAACAGCCACTCAAAAGCATGGATCCTTTTTTAACCTTTCTGCTACCATTTTTTTTGTAAAACAGAATTTCCATCACACGTGAAATTCTGTCCCATTTTTGTTCCTACTGATTCAGAAGGAACACATGATGTTTTGAGATTTTGGAGATAAAGAGTATCTCCAGCCTCAGTGAATTTCACTTTAATGAAGGAGATTTCTTTCTTCCTAATATTAAATGAGTAACATCAAATGCAATGAGTGAATACACCAAATTGTGTTTTGACACAATGGAATGAAATTAATTGAGTACCCTGGGTGAATTAATGACAGCCTGTCAGGATGAATTGCTGAGAATATTCCTACGGAGAGTTTCAATTTGAGAGAACCTCAGTGTTCAAAAGAGATGTCACTAGAAAAGGCATTACACCTGCATCCCTGCATATGGCTCTCCAAATCTGAGGCTGGGTCTTTGCATTATTCCAATCCTACTAAAGTGCGAAAGGAAGCTATACATAGGAGCAATTAAAGCCCAGGGGAAATTCCTAAATGCAGTATTATCTACTTGCAAGGAAACACATAAAGACAAAAAACGGTTTGTGACTAAGGGTTTTTCTTTTTTAAAAGGAAAATCGTATTTAAAGCTAGTGATGTTTTTGTTTGCTCCCACACCTATTTGGCAAGAATCCTGTATCAGCACCCTTATTAATGCAAAATCATGTTCCTGCATCTAGGAAATGTCTTGCACTTGCTTACTCTGAAGGTGGATCATGTCCAAAATCCCGTGCGTTCAGACTGAATGAAAAGCTCAGGCCAGCAGAGATTGCCAAGAAACCTGGGCTCAGCCTGGGATGGGTGTTTGCCAGACTCTGTTACCCTGAGCTTGGTAACACAGCTCCATGAACTTGGGGAGCAATCTGCTTATAAGTCGTGCAGAAGTGTAAGGGGGAGATGCCATTCCTACACGATTTTAAAATATATTGCCATCCTCTTTCTACGTACAAGGACCACAAGGACAGCTCCAAACATTGAAATTAACCTCAGTTGTTTTAAAACATGCAGGTCTGGTAAAGACATGACTGATCAGTGTTCATACCTTTTGCTTCAGCTGTAAAACTGTCTGCTTTATTTGATGGAATTCCTTGCAGGAGGCACAGCATGTCCCTGGTTTTGCCACATTTTCAGATTTCTCTGGAAGCCCAGCTGAAAGAAAGCAGTTTCCACTATAAATATAAAGATCCAAAGAAAAGTTATTCATAAAGTGATGGCAAAAGCAACTTGAAGGTTGTTACATTTCCCCAGACTGTGAAAAGAGAAGAGAAACTTGCCATGATGAAATCCTTGACTGTGACTTTCTATGTAAGGCTGAGAAACTTTGCAGGGACAGCTCTGAGCTACATTTTTAAAACAGCTGTTTCCAGTTAACAGTCCCCAAAGAATTCATTTTTTTAATACCTGGAGAAGTTCACACCCTTTCTTTTATCTTTTTGTTTAGGGTAGACTAACCCCATTGATCTGAACTGATTTACAGTCCCCTGAAGGGCAAATTTTCATATGCTATAAATTACAGTAAAATCCCTCACAATATGCTTATTTCTCTCATTTTGCACAAACTGCTCTTTATCATCACAGGTTATTCTCCATGTGATGGAATCAGCCTGAGCAGAGACGGGGATTGAGATTAATGACAGGGATTTAAATCCACACAAAAGGAAGGGTCACATCTGTTGATACTATGCATGAATGGGATATTTTCAAGAATCCATTAAATTATTCAAACTGTGAGAGATATTGCAAATGTTATTTTTGTCCTTTTCCCAGTATCATACACAGTCAAGCAGTTCTGCATTGCAAGCAAACAAGCATTGTTGTAACAGATGTCTGCTTAAAGACAAATCTGGTTTCCAAACCACAGGGTGACACATACTGGCAAACTCTAGGTGAGTTTTTTCACTCCAACAATACTGAAAATATCAAGTGTATTGAGGCTCTGCATATGATGTGTGACCTTGTATGATGTTACCTGGGAGGGTTGCTGGGCATATTTGAGCACTGACCTTTCAGAGCACGACCTGCAATGGAAAAACTCTGCAGGTGCTCCTGGTTAAAGCCAGGGAATCTTCAAAATCTTCCAAAAGGATCAACTGCAATGCACTGAGTTACTGTGTTACACTTCTCACTTGGACACACCCTTAAATGCCCTTCATCTTTTCGGAAATGTGTATTGATTTTGAAATATCTGCATCTTTTTAAATGAACCTTTAAGTTTCTAATATTAAAAATATTATGTGATACTTGACCTTAAATATTTGCAGGGTCCAGTAAGGAAGACTGCATCCATCTGATGGTCATCTATGGACCACCTATGCACATATTTACAGAAAACTGACTTTCAGTATGTTTAGTCTGTTGGATATAATGACATATCAGGTATGATTGATTTTAGAAGACAAAAATTGTCCCACTTATCTGCTAATTAGTCAGGAGAGAGCTGTAAGGGCAAGAGGCTGGAATAACCAGGAGCATTAAGACTGGTATTAGTACTGAACTGATTGGAAAATTGGGACACAAAGGCTTGGGGCTTTCTCCCAGTCATGAGCTTCCTGTTCCTACAGCTGCACTCCAACAGCCTTACACATATTATTTACCATTCATATTACACATATTATACATATGTACACACAATATTACACATATTATTTACCATTTTTATGGCAGTGAGCACACACTGCTGTTTGAGTTTCCCAGCCCTTTCCCCAGCACAGGTTTAGTACCTGATCAGCTTTCTGTGCAGTGTTCAGATGGCTCAAAGATTTAAGGCCACATGGTACTACTTGGTGTTTTCCAATGGACTCTACACAGCATAGAATAGAATTTCACCAGATTTCAGCTATGCTGGATCCAAGACTGTTTAGCAACAAGACCGCCCAGAGGAGCCCCAGCATTTTTGTGAAGGTACCAGAATACACAGCATTTGCTGCTTTCCTTCTTCTCCCCTTTATTCCTAATGCTAATCATTTTGCCTTTGATTCCCTCCAAAGTCTCTTTGTCCATAAAGCATTCTCTTGTAGATTAAATAATCTGCACCATGCAGGGCTTTTTTTCCTTAGGAGGGAATTGATGTGCTGTAATGAAGACACCTCTTGACATCTCTGTAAAATAAATTTGCTCTTGACCACAAGTAATTTTTGCAGAGTCTTTCCTCCCTCTCCAATTTTTCATCTTCCTTTAGAAAAACCCAGTGTTTTGACATGCCCGCTTTTGGATCTGTGTAGGAGTTACAGATACGTGTATATGGAGCCATTAGAAAAAAAAAAGCTTTTTTTTTTTTCCCTTTCTTTTTAAAGACCAATAAATCTGGATTTTGTACTAGTCTTAACAAAAATTTCTTTTAATAGCTGTCTCACCAAATGAGTTCTATCATTGTGTTAAGAAATGTTGCTGAAAGCAACACACAGTCATAGGGAGACACTGCCAGAGCCTTTGCTATTGGAAACCTAATGCAATCCCACCAGAATCAGTGGAATTATATGCAGATTAAGAAGGAGTGAATTTGGCCTCGTGTTTCATTATAAAACCCAGTTTATCTTCCAGAAGGATGTGGAACACGGGGCTGACAACTACAGATAAGACAGGGCTGTAACAATACATGGAGATGAATGCTGGGGGGATCAGCTAATGTTTGGGAAATGTCATACCAGTGAGATTTCTGCAAATCCAGTTGGATTGACTTGTCGGAGGAAGAAGTCCAACATCCTCGTATGAGCAAGCATGAGCTGCATCCCAGGAGAGAGGTGGAATCCCCCTAACTCATACCAGACAGAGGTGATGATTTGCTCAGGGAAGGAGTCATCCATCAAACATTTGCTCTACCCCCATACAACCCTGTATCAGGACCAAACTGTGAGGAAAGCCAGAATAAAGCGTGGATAAGGCCAGAAGTCACCTAGACAGGCCAGCAGGGGCAAAAGGCCATTGGATGGAGCCACCCACGCACGGGGCAGAAACCGAGGTCACCTATAGCAGGGTCAGTGGGGCCAGCACTGAGAAAGGCACTTCCATAACCTATTTCCATTGCACAGACCTACACAAGGAAACGGAAATTATTTTGAAGAAGGCTTAAACCAGCCCCGTTTTTATAAAGGCTTCCCGGAACACAAAGTCTAGCTCATGCATGATGTTGCTGTCCTGATGGGGGTCCTTTAATCTTGGTGAGACACTGGTGAGCCCTGTGGCACCTACTGCTAGGAGATCTGCTTGGGGGAGCGATGTGTTTTCTCTGTGTATGGGCTCGGAGGCTGTGCTGTGCTGGAAGAGGAGGAGATGCTGGCAGGGGAGAGCTCTGCGGGAGCTCTGCTGCGGGCGCTCCTCGCATGGAGGCTGCTGAGCCGATCATCTGTGTCGTATTATCCGGGCTCAGCCTGCTGAGATGGTTTCATCTGCCTGCTCCTGCCTGGGTAGCTGTACTGTCTCCATCAAATGGGACTGTGCATGCAAGAAAAAATGCTCCCTATTCTTGTGTCCGCTAACCAACCCAAAGCTCTCTGTCGAGCCACTTACACAGCCAAAAAAACGTGTCCCAATTGCACCCGTCGGCCATGGAACAATGAAAACATCTGCATCTCCCGGAAAACATGCAATCCCGTTAGAGATGGAGAGGAGTACATGTGTTTTAGCCTCTCACACTAGATTTTAAAATAATACGTGAGTGTTCTGGCTACGATGAAAAGCAAATGGTGTGTTTATCAGGAAGCCGCTCCGGCAGGGATGCGGTGCAGGGCTGGGGCTGGCCGCGGGGTGGAGCGGCGCTACAGCGGGTTCCTTACACCACGCTTTTCCTTGGAATGGGTTACGGACAACTCCTCTCATTCTCACCAGAGGTCTGAAAATTCGCAGCATTTATGTGGCGTACAGAGGGGTAACTGAGCAGAAAGCATCCTTCTTTACTTCGCGCAGCTGGTTTGGGAGATATCTGGAGAGATGGTGGGTGTTTCATTCCAGATTATCTGCTGGAACTCACATTTTTATGTGCCGTGTACGTTCAGTGTGAAAATGGTGGTTTTCAAACAGTAGAATTATTTCCACAGCCTTCAATATTTTGAATGGTTGGTTATCCTGAATGCTTTGGACATTACTATATCAAGAAATTTGAACTACCCAGAAGAAAAGTTAAAAAAACCTCCCTATTTGTAAGGGGATTATCTAGGTTATATCTCTTTCCTTTATGACACACATGCACACACACACACATAAGGAAAAAAAAATATTTTAAAACTACAAGGAACAATTAAAGTTAATGGAGTGGCTCCAGTTACACATATTCAGATGAAAATCAAAATTATAAATTGCTCTGGCCATCCAGTGGGATTTGCATCACCCTGTGATACCTCATTCAGGCATTAACTGATGAACCTCTGGTAAGTCACCATTCATCAAAAGTTGTTGGGGTTTTTTTCCAGAGCACTTTTCTCTTCCTTTTTCCTTTTAAAATTTTCATATCAGTATTTAATCTGTGATATTCTAAATGCTGTAATTTAATAACTGGGATGAGGTCAAAACCTTTAAAATCATTTATACACAGTGCATGTACACACTTTGAACCAACAGTGAAATGCAAGAACAAGCCCTTACTTTTACCCCTTTCCCATCACATTTCATTTTCAAAAAAGAAAAAAAAAAGAAAAAAAAAATCTGACCCCAGCCACAGGACACGCAAACTAGTTGAAGGTAATCAGCATTTGGGCTTAGTAAATGTAATTTAGAAATTTATTTAAGCAGTGCTTGAAAAGTGTGTTGGACTCCCAGGCACACATTTTCTGAGCCTCTAAGGGCCAAGGGATGCTAGCCATCCAACCCAGGCCATTTGCTAATCTCAGATGTGGGTTTGTATACAAATTAAAGTTACTGAAATTATTTAATTAACAGGTGAAATTATTGAAAGCTTTCAGGGCTCATCATATGCTAATATTTTTCCCTATGTCTTCTTATCTCTGAACCACAAAAGAGGTATAATCCAGGTTGGTACCGAAGCAAAATGTGGCTTTTAACAACTGGATCCAGCAGAAATGATCTAACTGAAGCTGTAATGGTAAAGTTCACTATTCAGCCGTTCTGTCTGCATAGGGGAAGATGCCTTCCACATCCTCCAGTGAACTTGTGCATTAGAGGAGAGCGTGTGGCAGGGCTGCTCCACAGGTGCTCAGGGAACAGCCTGGCTGCTCCAGGAGCATCAGCTACATCCCAGCTTCAGAGCCCCAGCTCCAAGTGTAGCACTGGGAGCAGTTCCTTTCCATGACAGACCAACTCTTTGGACATGCCCTTGGCCCAGCACATTTAACCTGCACTAGCACCTGCCTTTGTCTCCTTTGGTGCACGTCCTGCCGTCCTCCTCCCGGACGTAGCCTTCGTGACACTCGCACCTGTAGCTGCCCACGGTGTTGACACAGATCTGAGAGCACAGCGTCCCATTGCTCGTGGCACACTCATCGATATCTGGAGAGAAGCAGAAGTTAAAAATGTCCTGTAGCTGGAGGTTTCAGACCTCAAATACAAGAAAAGAGGTAAAAAGAGGTTTTGTGGTTAAACGAACAAGTAATTGCAGCACCACTGAAGCCTTTGGTCTGGAGTTCTGGGCAAGCTGCACTATTATTGTTGTTTTTATATATTTTATATATTGTTGTTGTTTTTATATATTGTTGTTATTAATACACCTGGCATTTTATCATTGAACATTGCTTCACAGTCTCCTTGCATTGAAAAGCTCACAAGCAAAAGCTCAGTCCTGCAAACCTTGGCTCCCTGGCACGTCAAACCACGCAGGGCATGGCAGGGCAGGACTAGCCAGAGCAGGACCACATGTAAATGATCAGTCCTGAATTATATACTGGCCATCTGAATCAAACCCCAAGGATTAGTTTTCAGAATTAGGCCTGGTGATTATGCTTCAATATTCAGCAAATATTCCTCGGCTGCAGTAGGAATTAAAGGAATACTTGTATCAGCCCAACACTTCAAAGTGTTTGGGTGTGTATATCTTGTTGTAGGTAACACCTCCTAATAATTTCAAGGCAACATAGATCTCTCAATTCTTAACATAGTTAATCCCCACATTTTTTCTTGTATAATATTGAGAATAAGAAAAGTTTCAGATCCAAACTGACTCCTAAAAGACGCAAGGGAGCAGGATAAATCATTAACCAGGCATGAGCTCAACATGCTCCTCTACCCACCCAGGCAGTAAGGCTTCTCTCTGTTCCTGTGCCTCTCCCGGTCATAGCGGAATCCAGGATAGCAAGTGCATAGGACTCGCCCAAAATTATCTGTGCACTGCTGTTCGCAGGGAGCTTCAGCACAGACATCGTAGTCTAAGGGAGAGAAAAACACGGTTAGGAAAAATACCAAAGGCAGTAGATGGATGATACTTTGACAGCAAACATTTCACCTCTCTGCTAATTAATTGGAAGTTGAGTTACATTGTTTTTAAGGACTGAAGGAACATAGATATAAAACATTCATGAGACATAAGCAAAGAAATAATTTAAAATTGTAATTGCTATTCACAGCTTTACAGTAGTTAGACTATTGCTTAAATTTGTATTTTAAGCAAGGATTAGTTTTGCAGTTGGCAGATTTTAAGAATTCTTTTCACAGAAATATTAAATTACTTAAAACTTTTTTTAGTTTTTGTCAATAGATTTTTGAGTCTGATACCAACATTTCCTATGCAGAATACTGTGAAAAACCATGAGGCTAACTGCCAAAGCCAGGCAGAAAGTATATCACCAGGAAAAGTTAATTCCATCACATGTTAATTGTTCAAAGCCAGATATAACCCTTCTAGCAAAGAATGCATTGTTACAAACCCATCATCTCTCTTAATAACAACAGTGTGCAGATTAGGGTATGTCAGGGAAATCCCAGAAGACTGAAGTCCCTGTTTGAAACCCAGAGGAGGGAGAATCTGTTTCTAATTTCACTGCTATGTAGCAGCAGAGCTGAAGTCTCGGGAAGAGACACCAGAGCACAACAGGGTCTGAGCTGCATCCTTGTCCTGCAGGGGCTGGATTTGGCCCCTGGTGTGCTGCTGGCAGCAGGGCTGGGGGGAGAAGGACAGCTCCCAGCCGTGGGTGTGAGGGTTTTGCAGCACCATGGGGAACATCTGCCAGGAGACATCAGGAGATGAAGTGGCACCTGGTTTCAAAACCAGCTCGGGCACACCCTGCCCAAGGTCAGGTTTTACACCAAAGCAAGTGGCAGTTTCTGTGACCATTTCAGAGAACATCACCCTGCAGAGAGCATCCAGGTGGCTGTGAAAATCCAGTGACTGGGTACGGGGGGCCACAGCAGAAATATCTCATCCACGTTCCAGACCAAACACATCCAAACAAAATCTAAGTGGTTCAAGTGAGTTCCCAGCAAAACACTATTTCCATATACATCATTAAAACTCATTATTGAGTCACCCTAATGACTAGCAGATACCTCTGGATATGACAATTGTTCCAAACAATTAAAATGAGCTAAGAGATGGTAAAGCAAATGAAAACACATTTTCTGTGTGAAGTATATGGAGCACATGTGTAGCACTGGGGTCAAAAGTGACAGTGTGCCGAAGTACAGGAAGGCACAAAATGAGACTTAACAAGATGCTGTATCTCACACCCGAGCCCCTTAGACAAAAAATGTATTATTGTAATAGACATAGTACTGATACAGTGCCAAGCATTCTGCTTCTCACCTCCTGAATAACAGGCATCCTTTCTTTCCCTCTTGCTTCACCACTTGAAGTCTGCCTGCAGTGCTGTGGTGGTGAGTGGCAATGCTTGGACCCCCCACACTAACCAGGGTCAAACAGAGCAGAGCCATGAAAGGGAAACATAGCTCGCCTTCAAACTGTTCAGTCTGGGGGTAGTTTGGACTCTTTAGGTGATGCTGGGCTGTAAACTCCTGTTACATTTGGCACTGCTAAATAGTCCCAACTATAAAGCATTGCTGGTGTTTTTCCTGGGCACGGTTGCAATTTTTGTTTTCCACTGGAACAAAATCAGAGTGAGAACAGGATGGTAGGCCCAGCATGGAGGTGAACATGCCTGCTCCTTAGCCAGTGTACCCACTCAGGTGCTGGCCTTGGCCTGTGCTGTGTTCTGCCATTCAGAGCAGAGGTAAAACAAGCTCTGGCCTCCCTGTGTTTCCATGAGTAGATGTGCCCTAACAAAATCAGAAAAACAGTGCTGGAAGGGACTATCTCCCTTCACAAGAAGGAGCAGCTATGCATAAACTTTTCCTAGTTTTGCTTTTCCCTAAGGGATGGATATGGCCCGCCATGTAGTCTAGTCCCAAGATGAAATATCCTTGCAGACAGAAAGCTTTTTACTCATATCTAATCCAAACTCCCCTTACAGCCACTTAGGCCCATTATTTTTGTCCTCTTCTCCTCAACAATAAAGAACAGTTTACTTTCCCCCTTGCAGCAAGTTTTCGCATACCTAAAAACTGTTATCACGTCTCCCCTCAGCCTCCTCTTCTCTAGACTAAACAATGCCAGGTCTCTTTATCCGTCTGTTGCCATACTTAATGTAACCAGTCTCTGAACACCGCTTTCGTGTCCACTTCAGAACAGCTCCATCATGTCCATTGCCTCATTTACCTTTACACAAAGCTGGGGAAGGGTCCAGGAAATACCCCTTGCTGGTGGTCCCACACAGTCAACCCAGATCACACAATGGTTTTAGGCAGGTCCCAGGTCCCAGAGCTGCGTCCCCAGGGCTTTGGCCCCAGGTAACATTACTTCCCTAGGAACAGTTCTCAAACTGGGATGAAATTAGGCAAAATCTGCTGCACCACCTGTGTGTGCTCTGCAGAACCGGGGATGCACATTCCCTCCTGTGTTCAAATCCCTTGTTTGCCAGCTCAGCCCAATAATTGTGGTTTGAGGATGAATCAAAACCATAAAATGAGGATCACGCTGTTCCAGACTTTAGGAAAATGCAAAAGCCAAAGCAGAATAACAAATGTCTCTACATATGTTTCAATGAACTCAGAAATGACAATGCAGCATGGAAAGCTGTACCAAGGAAAGTTTTGATACAACGTTAGTAAGGAAAGAGCAGAACTGACTACAGCTCGCCCACAACAGAATATTTTACTCCAAATTCATCCACGGCCAACTCAGGTAACAAATCAGTGGTAGGAAGGGTGGTCTCCAAAATAAACTGCAGATGTATTGCATCTGTCCCTTCTTTGCTTTATGATGCCATGAGACAGGACCCAAGACTGGACTTGGCTGGAGCCATGAGCCTCCAAAGCAAAGAAAAAGGAGATCACACAGGAGAAAAATGTGAGGAGCTGTATTTTGACCCCCTTTGCTGAACAGATGAAGCAGGAAGATGCTACAGAGAGAATCAGACACATGGAAGTAACTCCACTCAATGTTTCCTGAGGATCACTGCTCCCTGGTCCTGCAGCTGAAAGCCACAGCGAGAAGGTGAGTACGAAACAAATGAAATGCAGAACCTGGAGGCATGGACTCATACTGTACTATGCTGATTTCTGTTCCTTTTCAAGGGCAGATGAAAAATAACAGGATGAAAACCAATAATGGATGTGGACAAAGACATAAGCCTTTGGGAAAGAGTCTGTTTAAGGAACAGCTGTCCCAGAAGGAGATTGGTGTCCCAAGGCAGCTATAAAAGGGTGGACAAGGGAGGATCTATACCTCTGTCAACCCTCCTCCGTGCAGCCACTGCTAAATCACAGAGAAAACAGGGCTGGAACTACTTCTCACAGTTTCAATGTGCCAGTACTGGATTAAAAGGTGCAGATGTGCTCTAATAAACTCACATCTGTAATGCATTTATGTGGCTGTGTCGAGATATGGATTTCATACAGCTACTCTGTCAAGATTATGCCAAAACAATGTGTGAAGAGCCAAGTGATGTCTTGTAACAGAGTAAGTGAAACGAATACTTCTGTGAATCATGTTTCTCGTCCCTATACCAAGGGCCTGAGATTGTCTCTGATGTTATAGCAATTGCTGTGGCCTCTGAAATTCCAGGCAAAACACAGATAAAGCTGAAAAGGGGGAATGGAGAAACAAAGGGAGAGAAGCTGCAGCCAGCAGAGAATTAAATTAGGGGCAGAAACTCTCAGGTTACTGAAATGCAGTTAAAAGACAGGATTAGACAAAGTCAGTGGGCACATAATAAAAGCTGCTTTCATAATCACCTAACATCACAAGAGATGAAAATTAGAAGCCAAAACAATATATTGCCATTGCTCTCGTTTTATTTTCGCTCCTATTAATTCTCCTGCTGTATCCATTATATTCAGTGAATAGCCAGTATATAAAATTCTTAAATCCATAGGAAAGCTGGAGGCCAGACTGTAGAGTCCTGGCTTCTTTCCACCCTGAAAGGCTTCAGGACTTCTGCCTCCAACACACACAGCTGCCTCCTCCAAGTGTCTGTCTCACACTGGAGATATCACCCCGTATCACACACACTGAGGCAAAACTCACTGCAAAACCATGGGACGAGGAACTCAGTGTGAGCATCAGTTTCACCCAAACCCTACCCAGCTCCTCCAGGTGCAGGGTCATCATGATCTGTTTCCCTCTGTTTTTTGCTTTCCCCCCAACAATTGTTTGGTATTTCTAGCCACCAGCAAAGAAGACACAAATAAAAACAACAGCAACAACAACAAACCCACAACAAACCACCAGGATTAGAGTTTGGGCTATAATCCTTGTTGGCTGGAGACTGTAATTCAAAACCTTCTGACTCTCCAGTATGTTAATTCGTCAGTTTTTTTTTCGAAACGTCACCACCACAAACCAGGAAAATTCTCAGACCAAATCAAGGCTTTCCATATGTCATCTAATAGAAGAATGTGTTGCCATAGACCAACTTTTTAACCTGCTTTTTTGGAGCAGGCAAAGTTTATTGGCATGTCATCTCCGGGTATTTTCTCCTGCCTGGCAGTTCCTGTGGCCCTACAACTTCAGACCCAGTTTCATCCAAATCAGATCCATTTTTACTACTGCATGAACTACCCTGATTAAATCTGCATCTTCCTTGGTCCCTGGTGACAAAGAAGCCATGCCCACGGGGAACTAAAGGCAGGACTAACTCACCTACTCACTATCTCCCTGTGCACTGACAAGTCAGTTCAGCTGTACCAGATCCAAGGGATAAAAGGGGAAAGCCATCATCCAGGAAAGATGTGCTTCTGGGTGCAGAGAGTGCTCCCAGCTACCCAGCCAAGGGCAGAACACCCTCCTCTGTTTGCAGTGCAGCAGGTCATGGCACAAGATCTGTGCAGCCACGTGTACTTAGAGGAGGATCAAGGCTTGGCATGCTAAGCAGAACTTTTGGAAGTTGTTGATCTTTTTGTTTTCCCAACAATTTCTGGGAAACGGTTCCTCCCCGCACTGATCCATGAGATATGGCCAAGCCTGTGCTTATATCAGGTTGCTCTTCCAAACAGAAAATGTGGAGAACAGGGCAGATGGGGAAAGACAAATGCATGGGGACATGATGGGTAAGAACAGTGAAATCACATACCTTCAGGGATGCACTGTCCAAGAACAAACTTATAACCCTTACAGCATTTTTTCCTGAAAAACAATAAAATAAATAAATGAATAAATAAATGTATTCTCTGTAGATTGGTGCTGCCTTTAAAAACAGCCGTAGGTGGATTGTGGATCTGATGAACCAAACAAGATGAGGACCCTGAGCACTGCAGTTGGAGGTCTCTCAGCATTACAGAACACAACAGGGAAATGAACCACCTGGCCCAGGAGGGATTTTACATGGCAGCATATCCAGCCACTTCAGGAGCTTGGGGCTGAGTACCCCAACACTGACCCACCCAACATCCCACATAATTTCCAAAAATCCTGTTCTGCTGTGTTGACCAGGTGCAGCACAGCTCAGTGCTGTCCAAATACACAACTCAGCTCATCATTTTCATGGTACAGTGAAGGGTGCTGTCAAATACCCATCACTTACAATGTAAACCTGCAGGAAGGGGTAAGTCTCAGTGAGGAGTGCACAGAGGATATATGTTATCAGTCATTTCTCATCTTCTAATAAACCTGGACGAGGTAAATTAAATATATTGGGTATTTTAATTGGAGCAAGGGAGAGTATCTTATATAGTCTGAGGGACAGAACTGCAGTGTAGAGGCAATAGGATCAGACACTTTTTATGTGCCCATGATATGAACAAAGTCTGAATGCTGAGAAATTATTGTTTCTGACACGCTGGCCTGTAAATGACATTTAGGCATCCAGCAGAACCTGCTGGTTTTCTCTCTAGGCAGCAAACCACATTAAGTCACCAGGACTCCCAGCAGTGCTCAGGAGCATTTACAAATGTCTATATCCCTTATCACCCTGAGAGTGACTCACTGCAGGGACCTGGTGACCTTCAAAGGGTCCCATGTTGGTGACTACCAGGACTGCTGCAAAAGAAAAAGCTGCTGTTCAATGCGCTGTTACACCAAGTATACATGAATCCGATGCAAAAAAATCCCTCAGTGTTTTACAAATTCACAGTTTTTCGTGCCTTGTGGATATGCTGAAATATCTCAAAAACTGGGAAACCGTTCATTCTGTCTCTTCCTTTGATTCAATAACTGATGCAGAAGAGTGCTAAAGCCACATCAGTCAATGACATGACACTCCCCTGGACAACATGTAGCCATCACAAATCATCATTATGTTGAATTTAAATCAACTATCAGTTGCAACTGATGGCTTAAAACAAACAATGCATTACTCCAAACAATATAAAAACAAACTTTGGCTCCATATTTTACCCTCGTCCAAAGATTAGCTGAAATATAAATTATGCTTAATGAGTGTTGAACATCTGAAGAGGAAGCCTTGCTTTGTTATGCAAACAGTGGTGCCTCATTAGACTTCTCTCCAAACACTGCTGTGAAGTTTTATCTGCAAGACAAACAAATGCAGGAGGAATGAGTTCAAAGGTGCATTGGGGAGGCTGTTCATATGCTGCAAGCCATGCTGATGGCTTTCCAAGTGCACATTCATCTCTTCCTGTCTGCAGAAGAAGAGAGGCTTGCTGGTAGCCGCTCTTCAGGGAAAGATACAGCCCAGCTTGAGAGGGCTGGGAGATGAGCAAGGAGAGGAGGACATCCCTGCTGTGAGAGGCTGACCTGTGGGATAGTGCCAGCCAGAACTAGCCATAAATAGGGAGCAGCAGCTTCTGTAATTTGTACCCTTCTCCATGGAATTCCTACCTTATTTTCAGGTGTAGGACAAATAAGACCTGTGTCAGCAGATGATGAGACAGCCTGCTCCTGAGTAAGGGATCACCTGCTGGGAACCTTGGAGGAGCTGCCTCTCTCCTCTCAGCTTGTCTGGTGATGGCTTTTGGCTGGACTCGTTGGCTTTCTCGTGGCTAAAGTGAGGTTTTATCTGCGTGACTGGATTCTCCCAAAAGCCAAACCCCTTGTCCCGTTCAAACCCATCTCCGACAGCCATACACTGAGAACATGCCCCATGCCAAGTTACAGTCGTTAAATGCTGTTCTGGCACCCTGATATTGCCCCAAAGCAAGCACAGCCTTGCATAGCTTTCACTTAAAACAACCAGAAAATCATGTTCCCCTGGCTGATACCCAAGTGTTTGCTGAAATCCCTCTCTTCAGTGACTTCTTGCAGCAGTGAGTTCCTCAGTGGGATGAGATGGTTTTGAGAAACCATTTCCTTGTTTTCAGTCTCCCTCTCCAATCTTTGTTGGAATTTTCCCGAGCCTCACTGGTAATGAGATTTTGAAATATTTTCTCTAAATACATGAAGATTTTTCTGCATTGTAAAAGTTTTAAATCATACTTAAAGAAGTGTTTTAGAAGAGGGATACCCTGCCTTCAGACCACATTCCAGAAGCCAATTCCCCATGATAATCTCTTCCCTGTCGAAAGTTACAGATCTCTGCATTAGTGCAGCCTGTATTCAACAGCAGTCTTGAGCCATCAGCATGATTTTACCAGGGAATCTGCTACTTCAGGGTTAACACAAAGGAAATACAATACAATACTTGTTTCTCTGAACATTACATTGCAACCCTGGGATTCCTGCATGCTTTACCTTTCTACATTCTTAAAGTGAAATCTGTCAAAATGATGGACACATGAACATTAGCAAAGGCATTTTAATAGCAACACTCATTTTCAGATGTCCAGGTCCAGGCTGACATGTCTAATCAATGTTGCACAGCAGCAATCTTGTTGTACATAATGAGAGGTGAGAGGGGGTTCCTACTGATAATTTTAGCTACTGGATAACTTTCAGCAAGGTGGTTGCTATGCAGATGTACATGTGACCATGCATGAAACACAAACACGTGGCTGTAAGAAGCACCACCACTAAACCTTGGATCTCCGGGGAAATTAAGCTGATTCGTTAACTTTAAATCAGGTTTACAAAAGAAGAAGCTTCTGGCAGACTGTTATCTGTTACAGCTTTTAATGGGGTACTTCAGCAATTAAGAACTTTGCAACTTTTGATTCTCATGAAATCCTTACTCAGGAATAGGCACAAGCCTAAAATTGGCAGTGGGTTTGGGGCACCATGATTTCAATCACTGCAACATCCAGCTTTTGTGTTATCTGTAAGAAAATCTATAGTGATAGGGACATCCCCAAAACCAAGTCACCTTTTTTTTTTTTTTTTTTTTTTCCTGGCTGATAGCTGCTGGAGAAGCAGGGAGATATTGAGCCCCTCCCCTCTGCTCTGGAGGTCGAGACGCTTCTGGATCACTAAATGCCAAAAGATGGGATTTAGGGTCAAACTTTTGATACCAATAAATACATCGATGACTAGGCAAGTGGCAGATCTGCCTCTTTTTTCAGGCTTTTGTGGCCCATTACCTTGCAAACTGAGAGAGAAGCTGAGCTTTCCAGGAGCTCCCCCTGTCCCTTCACCTGCAGGCCCCCAGAGTGCCCAACACCAGCACAGCACCCCTGCCCCATCCTGCAAAGCAGTAGCTGCGTGATAGCATCGCCTCAGACAGGCTGGACGAGAGGCAAGATGGGAGGAATGCGGCTTAATTAAGCCACTGCTTTATTAAGTTAGCTTATCTGGCAGCTATCAGCAGTAACTCATCCAGCAAGGACCATGTTTTTTTCCCATAATTGCTTCCACCTGGCGCAGAGCTGCCGTCACCCCAGCCCACCTCCTGCTCCGCACGGGACACCGCAGCGACGCCGGAGACACCGAGCAGGGCATGCTGAACCCAGAAAATAAATACACTGTGTGAGAGGGGAGGGAGTCACTCAGGGTCCTACAGCTGCTGAAAATCTTCAGAAATGCAAACAATAACAGGATAAACATTTAAAATTATCATTAACCTGCATCTGTCTGCAGTAACATGACAGTGACTTGGGTTATAACAACAGCTGCTCCGTGCATTTATTGAAGTTTTGGAGAGGCAGCTTTAAAACTCTGCCATGAGTCATGTTGAAAAAGATACATGATGATCGTTTAGTGATTGAAAAAAGGGAAGCCAAAGGGGAAATGCAAAGGGGAGAAGAAAAAGACAAGTCTTATACCAGTTTCAGACTAAACGCAGTATGTTAAGGAAGCTCTTACTAAAGATGTCAAAAGTAGAAAGAGAAGAGTCTGCTCTAAGAAATATTTGCCTCCTAGGAGCAAAGCAGACACAGAAATCTCTATGCTGAGCCTGAAAGTGAGTTCTTAAAATAAAATATTGCCCTCACTTTATCCCTAAAATGCTGACAGGTAATCATCTCCAGACTGGCTCCTTGCAGAGGTACTTCAAGCAGAGGAGCTTTACCTCCCTTTCACTGGGGCTGGGAGAGCACACATGGACATTTCTAGAGCTCAGCTGAGGCCTGAGGTCACATCACTGGAAGATACAGCAACTCCATAGGTGGTCATGCAGGTCAAATCCCTCCTCTCCGAAATGCTCTTTCTGACCTATGAATGTCAGATCAGCTGCAGTTTAAGGGGCAAAAGAGATGCTTAAGATCTTATACAGGTTTAAATATATCAGCACTGTTCTGCCAACGTGGTGCTGGTAGAAAGCAATGACAATACACTCAAGAAATATCTATAATAAAAAAACCAATTTCCTATTGGGAAAGGAGAGATTTTTTTTTTTAATACCAGACTACTTCAGCCTAAATCATAACTTGAACTCAGAAGAACTTATGCTGTGTTCTGAAGACCTGAGTTAGCAAAGGCCATGGCACGGTGTTTTTAATTGCACAAAAGGGTCTTTGTTAGATCCCTCTCCTTATTGTGCCACAGTGTTTCTTTTTTGGTCATTCAGGCTTTGAGAAATACACAGTGTAGCAAAAATGCAAATATAAAATACAGAAATTAATGTACAAAAAATAATTAGACAGCTATAAAAACAATCCAGCAAGCTACACTAAGAAAGAAACCTAACAAAGACAACCCCCAAACTTACTTTTCTTCTATATAAAGTCCAAATGAGGGACAGGTTTGTCTGCCAAAGCACGCACAGACAAAGCCCATCTGCAGCACAAGTGCAGCAGCTCAGTAGCTGTGCAGTTTCTTTGTAATTCACATGGAGAGAAGATTTATGTCAACATGGTGTAAAACTGAAGCAATACACTTTATTTTTGTTTGCCTTTCTGTGGGACACATACCGAAATCTTGAGTAAGAGAGGATGGCCTCCCTGCAGACACTTGCTCAGCATACACTTTGCCATGATTTCCAGACTCAGTCCTGTTTCACAGTTTTGTAAAGAGATAATTTATGTTCACACTGGGTGTAATGCAAGGTCCAAGGCCAGCCTGAGCCCTTGCTGTCATCGTCCCAGCTGAGAGTGAGTAACCCAAATGCAGGGAAGTCTTCCAGTGCTGCAGCACCTATGACTGCTGTGTGTACCCGTGTGCTTCTTTGTTTGTCTTAACTGACTGATCAGAGCAGGATTTGCCTGAACAGCCCAAGGGAACTCAGACCTCTGAGAGCAAATCACTGTAATCTACTAGCTGAGTTCTGTGGAAGTCGAATTTTCAGTGGTTAAAGCATTGTCTGAATCTAAGCCTTGTTTTTCATTAGCTAGTTCAGTCAAATAATTTTGACCACATATAATGGTTTTCTTTCTCTTAGGAAAGAAAAAAAAAAAAAAAAAAAAGCCCTGCTATCTCCTCTTTTGCTCAGCTCTGGCTATTAAGACAGATACCAGAAATGAAATCACATTCCAGTCATTGCTAATGGGAAGGTTTTGATAAGATTCACAGTTCCTGGACTCTTCTTGTGTGAATGGAAGCCAGGGACCAAATCCTCCCCTGGCAAAAGCCACATACCTCTCTTGACTCTAAGGAACTGTGCCAGTGCTTACCCTGGGAGACCCTGACTGATGCTCTTGAAAGCTTTCAGACATGCTCCTTGGCTGCTCCTTACTGTTAACTGACTCCTCCCCTCCTCAAAGTGCTGTTTCATGTCATCTTTTTATGGTCAAAGGGATTTTTATGGTGGTGCAGCATAAACTTCGCTTCCTTCTTCTCAGAAGAGACCTTCCAAACCAGTATGATGGTTTACAGCCCCTGCAGAGCACAATATTTGTGAATGCTTGAAGCTCATTCCTCTATAAAAGAGAATAAAAATACTTTGAGGGGTGGAAGAAGCCCACTACCCCACACAGGTATCAGTGGGGCTTGAAGGTGCTGACCTGCATGAAACTGGAAGATGCACAAAAAGAAAAACCTCACAGGTCTGGCAAATTTAACCACCAAAAAAAAAAAAAAGTCTGTTCTTTTTGTAGAGCACCCTGGGCCTCTGTTCTCCACGGGCACAGTGCAGGACACCTCTCCTTGATGGAGTTTGTGGTTTTGCTTGAATAAATGAGAAGCAGTGAGGTGTTCAGCAGAGGTTTCAAACAACAACACGGCAGGCAGACCATTCCCCCAACACATCTTGTGTCAGCAGATCAGCGCTCCCAGGAGACCATCCCTTTTGGACTTTTTTAGGGCTTTGGGATGCAGAGAAGGGGGTTAGTGTGAAAACAGCAGCCTCACCAGAAAAAATTTCTCATGAGCTTCTGCTCACTGCAGAAAGAAGTGGCAATTAAGCCTCAGCTTTCTGTCTCCGTTTTGGGCAGAAAAGAAGACCATTGGAAACGTTTCCTGTGATCCTCCCTTTCAATATGGAATGAAACAGAAAGATCCCATTGGCATTTCCGCATGAGCCACACAGACCAAGGTTCCACGTTTTCGGGGAAGCCGGATGACACTGTGCCACAGAGCCAGGACAACGCTGTCCCTCCTCAGTCCCTGGCCCACTCTGAGCCTTGGGGCTGCCAACACACTGACCAAGCCCAGGCTAATCAGCATCTTTTTCTGCAGCACAGACCAACTGGCGGCACTGGTAACCATCAGGGCCTGTCTCTCACTTAGCATACCAGTGTCCAAAAATTACTAAATAAAGGTCTGCCTGCGAATGTCCCCCAAGCAAAGAAGGAAACTCTCAGCAGGAAAATATTATGCAACTTCAAAAAGGTAATGACCTCGGCTGCCGCTGGAAAAGCCATTTGTTGGATATTTTACATGCATGCAAACATCATCCTCGAAATCGCATATGAGATTCCTTCATTGCTAGACTGTACTTTCTTCCCCTCTTTCTTGGGTTTTTATTTCATTGTTGTTTTTTTTTCTTAGCACAAGGGAATGCTCATGTGGTTTATCACTAGACAACATGTCAAAAATAGAAGAATGATTAAATAAAAGGCTTTTGACTGTTTTCATCTGCTTAGACTCAGCTTTATATACATGCTGTCAGCTTTGTCTTGCTCTCTTTTCTTACAAATTTCTTTTCTTTTCTGGCATTGTACCAAGAAAATGATTTGTTTAGTTTTGCAGGTGAAGTTGGTACAGATTCTGCAGAATCAAGTTGATGTTTGACAGTTATGAAATCTGAGGGGAAGAAAAAAAGGAATTTTATACAATGATAGCACTGTTTTCATTTAATAAAACGTCTAATGAACTGGCAAAGTATAATGCATCCTCATAAATATATTGCCACTTCTATGAACAAGTAGCCTTCTAAATCTCAATTTAAATGATCCAAGATTAAGCCTGTATTTTAAAATAACTCACCGCTTTGAGATTTAAAGTATGAAAATCAAGCAAAAGCCTTTTTTTCCACCACCTCTGACTTCCAATTAGAGGACTGCAAGCCAAATTTCCTTCCAAGTCTGTAAGTAGTACGTTCCGCTGACGGCACACATTCAATTATTTATCTAACCCAAGGTGAGCCAGAGTACAGGACTAATCACAGCACATCTGTCCTGTCTCTTGGATTTTTTTAAACTTCCATGACTCTTCATTTCGTAGCTCCAATTTCCTACCAAGTATCCATGTGAGATAGAGAGTAATAAATTCCATTTCAGGCGGGAAGGCAGAGCCAGAGCAGTGCTGCGAGGAGCTGCACTCATGGGCTGGCTGCTGTGCTGGTGCTCGGTCACTGGAGTCAAACAGCAATAAATTGCTGGCAGGCTCTCAGACTTACTGAATCCAGTCCAATGCAGCCCTGTTTATATAGCATCTTTCATCAACCAGATCACAAAAATGCTGCATAAGCAATGCCTAATAAACTCCTTTCGATAAACAACGGGAGGCAAGTGCCTTTTACACACACATGCACAAAAAAACACATCACACAGACTGTGCCAGGAAGTCAGATCTCCAAGGCTGGATCTCCAAACAGGACATAAATTCCAATTAACCTTCAGAGACAAGCTAGTCACTCTGTCTACATTGACTTACTGGTGTGCTGATATGAAAGGGCCTGATCCTGGTTCTGCTGCAATCCCTGGCAGCTTTGCCAGGAACATGTGTCAGATTGGGAACAGGCTCGGACCAAGACTCAGCCTGGTGGGTGAGGACATGCTCAGTTCTGAGGATGTCCTACAACTGACTTCTTGGAAGAATAGTTCCAAAATATCACTCTGACATAAACTTGATCAAGTCTTGGTGACATTTGTCATTAGAAACAGTTGCAAAACTCTTTCTGGTTTTGATGGATTTGGGATTTGACATGTACCACTGCTCCTGTGCTCCTGCCTTGGGCACAACATCCATCTGTACCTTAAACCCTCCACAACACACTGAGACACAGATCCAAATATTTAATCCAGATATTTAATAGATCTTTCAATTTGTTTTTTGAGTGATTTTTGAAATTCCACTTCAGGAAAAAGGTAAGTAAATTAGTCCAGCCAGGATAACACTTCCAACTTAAATAGTCTAGAAGTGAGGAGAGCCAAACACAAAGCCTTCAGCTTTTAAGGAAGTCAAATAGCATGGGAAAACGCTTGAAGAAAGATACATCTTTGAGCACCTTACTCTCTACACTGGCTACCCATGATGTCCAGATGACATTGTGGTTTCCAGCACTTGGCTGGAAACCGAGTGCATGAGGACAATGTCTGCGTTTGGATATTCTACCTCTCTGTGGAAAGCTCTCAGTGAAAGGACAGGAGGTATGCAGGGCATGGAGGTTTATTTGGATTGTCCCCAGTTACTGGGACATCATGAAAATCACAATGGTCACTCTCCACATCATCTGCAGACAAAGGGGTATGTGACGGCTCCTCTCTTCAGAGCACACACTGTGCAAAAGGCACAGCAATCCAATTTTATACATTATGAATCACATAAGGGTGCTTAACAGTTCCTTATGCCTAAGGATTTTCATCCTTCCAGAACTGGCTTAGAGTTACTGGGGCATGACCCTGCTTCAGCACAGCCGAGGGGATTTTTCAAGGCAAGGTTTCAGCCAAGCAACAGAAACAATCCCCCCATAATTTTAGATAAATAGATTCACAGCATAATTTAAGTGGCAAGGGACCTTTGGAAAGCTGGATCCAAGTGCACCTGACAGCAGGGAACTGCTCAGAGACGAGTGTTGAATGTCTTCAGGGATGGAGATTGCCTCACTTCTCTGGGACCCTCTTCCAAGTGCTTAACCACTTCACTGCCCATTTTCCCCTTTATATGTGCTTAAAATGTCCCTGCTGCAACCCGTGGCCCTTGTCTCATGTTGTGTGCAGTGCACCTCCGATGAAGATCTGGCTTCATCTTCTCTACACCCCACCACGTCTACCTTGTAATTCCCCATTAATTAGTGGGAGACACCAATTAAATTTGCCCCTTAGCACCTCTTCTCCAGACTGAGCAAACACGGATCCCTTGGGCTCCCCTTGAATACAATGTGCTCCAGCCCCTGAGCATCTTTGCTTCAGCATCTTGGTGAGTGTATAGGTCTGTACATAACCAAATCAAAAAGTAACACTGTCAGATATTCTTTAAAAACATTTTTTAAAAAATTGGAAACAAACAAATAAAAAACTAAAAAAGGAGAGAGAGAAAAAAAAAGGTGATGTGCTAAATTGCAATGGAATGGAAGTTTTGGTCCACTATCACTATTTTCTCTTCCCACTTCATTTCCACAACAGAAGTTTATAAAGAGGAAAAATTGAAAAAAAAAAAAAAGTAGTAAAACTTGAATGAAATACAAACAGTGCTGTTTTTTCATTAAAGTGTTTTCAAACAGAAGAGTTGGCCAGTTATGATCACTATCTAAGCAACAAGAACTTTAAATTGTTTTTTTAATATAATTTCAACATCAATAGCAGCAATGGAATTAAGTTCTTTAGTGTAAGCCCTTGGAAATATCTATAAAGACACTAAAAAGATAATATTCCAAGAGCGTTTCACTGATCCAGATGTTTCTTTCTTTTTCCCCTCTGTTTTATTGTTCCCAGAGAAGACCTTATAAACGCTGAAACTGCTTATTAAGTATACAGACTTAATGAATTGGACAGGGAAAGAAATAATTCTTAACATAACATGTTCACAAGTCAGACCCATGTTTATTGTCAACAGATATGATAGCAAAATACTCTCTATGCACAGAGTCGTCTCTGTTAGGACAGAATCTGTCTCCATGAACCACTTCCAGCATACAGAAAAGATTAATTTCTAAGACAACGCAGTATGAAAGTTTGTTGAATCGTGTAGTGATGCTGTACCATGGTCCCAGTGCCAAGGTTTATTTTTAGAGCCACACATCTGCAGGTTATTTGTTGCAGGATGGGGTGGATGGAGTGAATCCTCAAACAATTTCCTAAGTAGGGAAGCATTACTGGAAGGAGCAGTTGTTTATAGGCGTCACTGGAAGGCCTGGTATCTGGGATGCAGCAGTGGTGTCGGAGCTGCCCCGGTAGCTGAGACTTCTCCACTTGTTCTGCAGTCAGCAGGCAGAGGGAAACTCACAAAGCAGCTTTTGGATGTGGCACTCAGCTCCCCTGTTCAAAGTGGCAGGAGCAGGAATGCCATCCAGCCAAACATGGGCTGCAGGGATTTTGGCACGGAGTGCGGTGCCTTCTCAAAGCCAGTGCATCCTGCTCTTTAATTTATAAGCAAATGAGTGGCACGATGACAGTTCTAAAAATAAAAACCAAAGCTGTTTTCAGAAACCTCCCCCTATTTCTCCACCATGCTGTGTCCCACACAGGGCTCAGCTTTCAATCCAGCCAGAGCCAGTCAATTGCCTGTTGGCCAAGTACTAATTGCAGGAGCGACCACACCATGCCCTAACTGATCAAACCACAGCCCCACTCCCAGTTTTTATTGCCTAATTTAGTGGGACTGGCATTGGCTGCTGCTCTTCTTTCTCATCCTGCTGCTGGAATATGGTTTTAGCTCTGAATAACCTACTGAGGTTGAACACTTTTATGACTTTTATGAGATGCTGAAATGCTATTGAGACAACCCACTCCCATTTCACCCCGTATACTTGATATTTGCAGCCAAGTTTCAGTTGAAAGAAAGACTCTTCCCCCCTAGCCCCCTATAACCCACTGCCTCAAAAATAGGGATGAGGTCTACTACCAGGCATGACACATGGGCAGCTTGAGGCAGGACAAAGAAGCATTGGACAGGTATGGAACACTGAGAGCAAAGAGGTGGAAATGAGCCAAAGACAAAATGGACCTGCTGTGGGGCAAACCCTTCCTGCTGGGACAGAGACCTGAAGGCAAAATACTTTGGAATGCACAAGGGAGCTGAGAGGAAAGGTCACAAACCCAAACCTGGACCCTCCCATCCTCAGGTGGGCAGTGAAGATAGGATCCTGAGCTGGCAAGGGTGACTTGTTATGGATGCATGGAGAGCCTCGAGCATGATGAATTCTGAGAGGAAGGCTGATGCCTTGCAGCATTGTGCAATCACCCTTGTATTAATTAGACCTCCCATTAAAATGAGGTTGTGTTTTCAGATACTGGTGCCTGCAGGCATTGCCAAATTCTTATTACTACACCCTTTCCTAACACCAATGCACACTGGGGATGACTCTGCTGGAACTGGTGCAGCAGCTCCAGTTGCAGGCAGCAATTCAGAGCTGCATGCGCTGGAGTGACTCTGGTGTTTGAAGCATCAAAATGGGCTCAACATTTGGGCTCAGAAGAACAAAAACCTGACACCAGACTGCGAACAGAGTCAGAGTTATTGACCAATTTACCCAGGAAGATTGAGTAGGCCCCTCAGTTAGCCTCATTTCATCAGGTTTCCCCTCTGCAGATCATCCTGGACAACTGCCCTGTGCACCAGCCCGGTGGTGACAATCAGTGGTTTCATCTGTGACTGCAAGGTCTTTTCAACTGACTTGCAAGTGTTTATTTTCTTGTAGTGATGGGACTTTGCTTTGTCTGCCTTATTTCCATGACCCACAATGAGGGCAAACCTCCTGCTGGGTGTCAGTTTGAAGACATGCTTGCTGCTGCTCATGTTCTTGTTTGCCTGTGGGAACCCATTTCTCCCCATCACTCGGCCATGAGCTTTTTGTGCTTCTCTCACAATGTCATTTTTTAGTTGGCTAATTCTGGTGGTCTGGGTCAGGCTGCTGTTTCTTGACAATGCTCAGTGCCACGTTTCTGGTTCTTCCTTTACCATTAGCACATTTAAGGTATTGCAGCATAAATATCTTGCTACTGTAATGCCTGTTCAAACCTAGGAAATATGTGGAAGGATGATCCTTGTGGAAGGATCTGAACCCACCTGCACAGCCTTCACTGGAATGGTACCACAAACCTGAAAATTTGGTGTTGTTAACACAAGAGTTTAACAACTCTGCTACAATATGTGCCTTCATCTCTGTTAATGCTTTATTCTCTGTACAGTGTTTAAACATCTTTTTCATGTCACAGGAGCCATGGCTGAGAGGAGGCCCAAGACAAACCATAACCATGGCCATAGGCAAGAGTCATCACCTTCATCTAAAGCAAGCCACCAGGGAAAGTTTGGGTGATTTCTTCCTATTAACTCATCCTCCTCTAACATGTTTCATGCTGTGTCATTATTAAACTTCCAGAAATTTTCAATCTGACATTGCACTTAAATAAGTAAATACAGAGTGACTACTAAGGAAGTGTAGAAGACAAGGGAGCAGAGTATATTTTCCGACTGGCTTATCCTGACTAGTGTGACTGTGGGTGACAGTCACCTTGGCTCTCCATGAGTTAATTTTAGTTCTTCCTGGAAAGTACATGTTGTGTCCAAAAAGTGGTCTTGCAGGTAAACACATTGTACACCCTAGGCATCTGTGTGTGCTAGCCTGTAGAGACAATGCTAAATTTAGACTTGAGGCTAAATCAGTATCATTAAAAACAAGATTATAATTGCTGGATTCATACCTCAGAACAACCATTTTGTGTTTCTGTTCCTCTCGGAAAGTACATTTTGTGTCATTTTTTACTGCTTCTACATTGCCACCAATTTATCTACATTTGATACTTGTGCATTTGAGTGCACAGTTCACACCAGAGTACTTTTGTAGAGGTAATATTTTATGCAGAATAAAGCAAACTAGTTGTTTTCTTTACTACTCTGCATACAAGTTGTTTTTTATTTCCGAGACACTCGAAGGAAGAAAACCCAACATTTTTACAGGCTGAGATATCAGTCTGATTCTGTAAAGTTGTTTGAAAGCACTATAATATAACTGGAGCTCTCTAATATATTTGGAATAAAAGTTTGGAATGTGGTGTAAAGCAGACTCTCCCAAACCTGTGAATGCAAGCAGCAAACTGAAATCAATATTGTGTGCATTCCTTGAGAAATTTCATCTCCGTTTGGATTTTTTCCCCACCTTTTCTACTAATGAAGTGCTTGTTCATCAATATTACAACCCGATGGGCACTGTGTGTATTACAATCTCACCATCTGCATCATTTACATTCCCAAATGTGGAATCTCAGCCAGATGTCTGACTTATCTCCAAGGCGCTGACTTCAGACATATGGTTTTTATTTAAATGAACCACAATACTAACAGAAATCCAGTATCTATTATCTGTCACAATTGCAGATAATAACTCAGAATAAATTTAACTTGAGCTTTTTATTGTTGCCCACATAGACACTTCTGTGGATGAATCTCCTAAAGTGCAATAATAAAAATCAAATGAAAGTTAAGGCAGAATGTTAAGCTGAGTAGTTCATTATAGATGAAATTTCAGATTCTATTGCAAGAAGAAGAAAAATGTGCAACCTATAGTAACACAGAGATCCTGAAGCAATCCACGACATGGAGAAACAATTCAATGCCAGAACATTAGGTAACCCCCAGTCCATAGTTCTATTAATTCCTTTAAGGATCCTGCAAAACCCAGGTGCTCAGCAGCAATGACTGTCATCATGTGCAGGGGGGTTCATAACCTGAAAACAACGTCACACTCTCCTGTTTGCACACAGAGCTTGAAGCTTCTATTGAGAACTTGTATGGTGTTTGCTGGCACAAAACCCCCCATTTGAAATAAAATGTACACATTCATTTAGAAATGTGTCATGTTACATATTTTGCTCTGACTTGGATTTCTGGACTTTTCCACACTCTTAATTAGTACTGGTAGTAGTAATAATATGTTTCCACTTCCATGATGTTAACCACAAGGGTATGAATGCTGCAAATAGAAACTAAGTTCAACATAACGAAAATTGATAGTTCCTTACTTAGATGTTTTTTCTTCCCACTTCGATAATTCTGTGATTCTAATTCCTTAGATTTGCTACCAAATAAACATCACTCTTTAGCTTTCACAGAAGAAAAGAACTGGTGCTTACCCTAGATAGACATCAAAGTGTGCCTGTCATGGACCAGAATCCCAAATCCTTATGCAAACCCTGACCAGAACAATAATTCCTGACCGAAGATATTTTCAGCTGTGACAGGGTGCAAGGACCAGGACAGAGTTCTCCATGTTAGCACATTGTGAGTGCAGGAAAACCAAAACCATCTCATTCCTTATTGTAGCTGTACACATTCCTTATTAGAACTGTACACAATTTTCAGTGAAGAAGCTGAATTTCATATCAAAATCACCATGTCAGCATGCACAGGGACCAATGTGCCTCAGCAGAGGTGCGTCTGTCTTTCTCAGAGAGGGACAGATTCTTCTGGAGAGCATCTCAGCCTGGCCATGGCATGGCAAAACTAACCCCAGTGCCTTGCCAGAGAAAACCTGGGGTTTAATGCCCCAATTTTCAGCAGAGATAACAAATTTTTTAAAACTCTTTCAGAGCTTCACTCCTATGGGAGATGGTCAAAGGCCATGAAATGATGAAATTTGCACCAAAACGAAGAGGAGGAGGTGGTCTCCTTTCTCACGTTGCTGACAGCCACAGCCCTTCTGGGGTGGGGGGACCCCCCCCTCAAACCCCAGCTCCCCCCTGCACAGATGCATCGCCCCGTGTGGGAGGCTGGGTGTGTGCCTGTGGTTTGACAGCCAAACTTTGTGAACCCAGAGCTCCTCCAGAGAGGGGTCAGCCTTGAGGGAGCTCTGAGGGGAACTCTGTTTGCAGAGCTGGAGACAAGGCCAGCCGCCCCCTCAGTTGCAGCTCCTCTGACTCCCCCTGTGGATTCAGCTGTTTCGTAAGCCAGGGACAGTGCAATACTAAAACATCATTGCATTTGGACCTCTCAGGAAACCCTTCCAGAAATGGAACTTGAAAAAAACTCCAGACTACAATCATGTAATTAAATGCTGAATCACAACAGAGAACCACAGAAGTCCAGTGAAAATTGTGCTGGCATGTGGTTAACGCTGGCTTTTCTTAATATGTGAGTGCCAAAACCCTTTGCATGTTCACAAGGTCACTCTCATGTGCAATGGCGACTTCATTTAATCACTGTTCCCAGCACAACAAACTCCCTTTCAGTGCTGCTTGAAGCCACCAGAAATTATGCTTGTTTCCCTGTGCTTTTTCAGCCGATGTCCAACTTAACTACTTTATCTGCCAGAATGTGTTAACGATGCAGTCCTGCAGATAATTGGTCAGAGCAGAACAGTGAGACACTGTGGGCTGCCACAGCAGCTCAGTGCCAGCCCAGGGACTCTGCACCATCCAGGGGTGCTGGTGGATGTCTAAGGGGGGTCAACTGTAAAACACAGGCTGGGGTGAAAAACCATGGGAACTGGCACTCCAGCATTTATGTCTGGATTTTTTCTAGCCCAGTGTGGAGTTCATATACCTGTGTCAGGGTCCATGAATTAACCCCCTTAAAAAACCACCGCTGAGCACAGACCCAGACTAGCCTGATTCTTCTCCAACAGCTTGTGCCAGGAAGCCTCAAGCGCTGCCTATGTTCACTACCTGATGACATGGGTACTGGTCTCATTGGCACACAGCTTGAATCTCTGAATTGTCATTAATTCAATTCACTGTTCACACACAGTGTAGTGCAACAGTGCTCAAGGTGCCCGTGCCAGTTTTGAACATGCTAGTGTGGGTCTGGAAGTGTGACAGCTGCCTGAATCCATCACTCAGCACAGGCATTGCTCTGTGTTGATATATTCCCTTGTTCTATGGCTTTGGGGATAAAACAGAGACAACAGGATTTTTACTGCACTTTTATTGATATCACCACAATCACATTGAAGTAACCACTCTGATCAGTTCCTGCCAGGAGATGATCTTTGGAGTAAATGCTGCTGAGGATTGAAAAAAAATGGCTGATGGTTTTGCTTGAGCAGCAAGCTGATGGCTTTTTTCCCCTTTTTTTCACTTGTGCAATGTAAAACTAGCACCAAGTCCAGCAGAAGCCTCCTGCCCTGGAAAGCTGCACAACTCTTTAGGTGCTGCCTGATTCCACCACAGCTGTCCTCTGTGGAAGGATGGGCAGGACTGGTCTGCCCCTCCATTAGTGATAAAGCAGTTAAGAGAACATACGAGATCTTATAAAAATGATTAATTCACTTTCCAGAGAAAGTCCAGTAAGTTTTATGCTACTACCTACAAAAATGTCAACTGCACAGTTTCTCACTGGGATTTAGCTGTTGCATTTTGACAGCAATGGAAAAGAACAGCAAAATGGTCAAATCTGCTCTTATTAGAGCTGGGCAGTAAATTACATTCTCTGCTCCATCCACAAAGAAATGTTTATCAACTGCTGCCAAAAACTACAGCACCCTGGTGTTTCCTCAGGCTTGCCTTCCATTGCTACAGCCACTGAGGAGGCTGTTACCCTTGGGAAGTCTCATTTAGAATAAACAGTTCTTTATGTTCATTATCGTGATTCCCAGAGAAAGGGCTGGAGGAGCTAATTAGCAACTAAGCATGACTGGAATTGCCAGGATGGACCCAGCAGATCTGTGAGTGCATCCTCCAGGCTAAAGAGCTACAGCAAGCCTCATGACTCTTCCTCTGGCCTCAAGGACACCAAGGCTTTGAGATGGGGAATTTCTTCTTTTTTATTGGGATGACAAACCTTTCACTGGAGGAGGGCAGGGGAGAAACCTAACTACAGTGCTCTTTCAGGAAATGTCTGACTCTAAGGAAAATATAAGATGGACCTGAGGGCCAAAGTGTTCCAGTTCCTCACCAAGAAGTGGTGTTTGCAAATCAGACTTGATCAACTGCTTCACAAAGGCAAAAAGGAGACTCCAAGTCCCCAAGTACAAGTGTTTTGGGGGCAGCCCCGTTTGCATTGTCTGGGGTTTCTTTGCAGTTCAGTTCAGCCTCAGAACCTGTTTGTCCCTGGTTCAGTCTCACCCCTGTGATGATGGTAAGCCCAGCTGGGCTCAGCGAGCTCAAAGCTCAGGCAGGAGTACCCAGTGATGCTCACAGCCCCCTCATCTGCATGGACCAAGGGCTCTGGACCAAGACAGGAGCTTGCTCAGCTGCTGGGACTGGGGGGTCACACCCAGTGTTGCCCGGCTCATCCCCCTCATCCCAGCACACCGGGGGTCCTGGACCCGGCAGCTGTAGTCCATCATCCAACCAGTGAGGGGAAAACAGGACGGGTAAGCACCCGGTCTCAGAGCAGGTCTGTTTTAAATCCAGCAGGATGAAAAGTTTTGCCAGTTAGGAAGTTAGCCACAGACTAAGCCAGTGGCACAGATTTTTGGTTCTTGTTGCCTTCACCAGAGATTTAGCACAACTTCTAATAGTAGGGGTTAATCTCCTCTAGTCAACATGGCTTATTAAGAGATCACAGTAATCCCTGTATGGGTTTGAAATCAACAAGTTAAAAATGTATTAACCTACTCAACGCCACGGCAGGTTAAAAGAAATGACACTCGTGCTGCAGCCTATCTGTAATCTGGGGGCTGGATTTTTTTCTGCTGGTTGTACTACCTAAAAGAGCTGTTTGATAAAATACAACTTAATTGCTGTCTGATGTTTTTCTAACAGGCACAGAGATTGTCTCACTTTTGAAATGTCTAAGATTTCAAAGACCCACAAAGACAGTCTTCCAATTCCCACTGGCCTGCAGGAAATGCTTGTAACCCATGAGTTTGAATCAGAACCGTGCTTTTTTATCAAATCTTGTTCAAGTTATTTTTTCCATTACCAATTTCTCCCCCCCAAACCATTATTTACTTATACATTCTTTGCTACTTAGAAACACAGGAGGAGAGAACAAATGCATCAGCCAGCAATGCACTGAGGATCATCTCTGGAAACGCTAATGACTTCTCACTAGCAAACAGAGTTTGATGTAGGCATGTCTAGTTCAGAGAAGGAAGCCAAGAGAATGGCACCATTTCACATGAAAGCACATAGAGATGGCCAAAACCCTTATATAACACAATGGGATCGTCAGCGTGGTTAAAAACAAAACCATCACTGTGGTGCTGGACTGCACTGTATACACGGTGCCCTGGAGACCTGCCTGTCCTGGATGCAGCAGGGCGTACAAAAATCTGGGCTATTTGCATAGATGAGGAATCAGGGCCAGAATTCCACCACATCCGCAGAGCCTGGGTTAGCCAATGTGCTCTGGACGTGCAGGGAGGGCTTTGCAACTGCACCAAGATAAGTACGTGCTGCATGGTCCCGTCCGCCTTCCCCACCTCAGCCTACCTTATTTGTTCCTGCAGGCCAGCAGGCAGAAAGGAAAGTGAGGAAATAAGGTCTGGCACGGGGGAAATAATACTATAAAAAGGCAACACTTAAGTTTCCTGTTGCACTGAAAGCCAGATGATAACACATGCAGGATGAGCTGAGAAGGCAGGTTTTGATTTGCAGGGAAATTCAGCATCTCCCTGCTACAAGACTGAACAGGGGCCCAAAAAAGGCAATAACCTTTATTTTTTGCTTCAGCATTTCCAAAGTACCTAGAAAGGCATGGCACTGTCTCAGGAAAGCAGGACAGCAATGAGGCAGGCCTGTGGCTGGTGTGACACCACAGAGCTGCTCCCTCCTTGCAGGGACCCACTTCCCCTGCCACCAACACCTTTGGAGCCAACAGTTTTCTCCCAGCCAACACAGAGAGCCATTGCACGGGGATACCCAAAGAGATGGGCTAACCCTGGGTACCCCTTCCTCACCTCTTGGCTGCTGCATGTCCTGTACACAGCATCACCCAGGAAACTGAGGCTCCAGCAGCCCTCCCTCCACTGCAGCCCTTAAAAAGACTACGGGGCTCATGGTCTGTAACCCACCAGCTTGCAGGCAGGTGAAAGGTGCTCCCAGGGTCTACAGGTCTGGGACAAAACACTGGAAGGCAACTGTAAACATAAAGTGAATTGCATCCCCAGCTCCCAAAGAGCTTGCCAGAGGACACCCATACAGGCAGATCCTGGAGTAGGGGACAGATCTTCAAATGTCTGAAGAAAAAGGACAGGAATGTTCAAAAGCATGGAACAGTCCTGCAAAGAAAACTTGTGAATAAGGCAAGAAGTTTTTGGTGTTAAAAAAAAAAGGCAGTGAAAGGGAGGTGGAACAATGGGCTGAAACTCCAGAATGGTGGGGAGCAGGCAGATAAGGAGCACTGCTGTGCCATGTCTCACTTCATAAAGTCCAAAGATAACCCAAGGAAATGATGAGGCAGCAGAATTAAATAAACCAGATAACAAGTACTTTTTCATGCAACACTGAGCTGCAATATTTGGGGTGAGTTGGAGGCTAGGGAATTAAGGAGGTTCACAGAGGACTCTGACAAATCCATGAGGAAGGGCTCTAGGTAAGCACCACAGGTACAAGCCTGCCTGTCCCCACTGTCACAGACAGGCAGAGATGCTGCCAGCTGCAGATGGTTGGTAGGCACAGCACCAACCCTGCCTTGGCTGCTTTTGTGCTGTCACCTGCCAGCATTTTACCTAAGCTTATACAAAATCACCTGCTCAGATCATTGAGTTCAACTATTAACCTAGCACCCCAGCACCAAACCATGCCCCTGAGTGTCACATTTACATGTCTTTTAAATGCCTCCAGGGATGATGACTCCACCACTTTCCCGGGCATCCTGTTCCAGTGCTTAACAACCCTGCAAATTCTTTGTTAAAGAATTTTTTCCTAGTATCCAAACTAATCTTCCCCGGGTGCAACTGGAGGCCATTTCCTTTAGTCCTAAATTTTGAAGTTCTTGCTGCAAGTGGGAATGCTGAGGAAGAGCAGCTTACTCTCAGCCTACCCAGCTACCTGGGCTAGTTTGAAAGCAAGATAAAGCAGCCCCCTGAGTGTTATGACAAGAAGCTTTCCAGCAAAAATGAAGCAGGGAGACTCTGTTTACAAGAACCACTTGTAAATGGAAACCAAGACCCAAATCTGAAAGGAAAACCACATGGCCATAATCTCTCTCTTGTGAAAGGAGCAGTAATTACAGTGTCACACAGCGAGCTAAATGGTCTTCTCTAACCAAACGAGGATTACAACTGCATTCCTGGATCATACCTGACCTGGAGAGTGCTCTGAAGTGCGGGGAGGGGATCAGGCCTCCCCCCCAGCTGCATTACATGTCCCTGGCACAGCTGGACAAAAGGTTACAGATCATCTCAGTGAAGTTTACAGAACAACCCAAATGATTTTCCTGGAATGGAACCTTGACATGAATGTTTCCAGTGGGGATGGATACCAGCCTGCTTCCACTGCTTCATTGTCAACAGGAAACGTGTGAAGTATGTGATGGGATTCACCACGTTTCATAATTCAACCTATAGGTGCTAAGTAAGTGTGGATTTAGAGGGCTGTTGCAGCATTTATTCTTCCAGCTGATGTTCCATGTAAAGCCCGGACTTCAGTTTGCACTTCATCCCAGCTGAAAGATGGGTTGGGTTTGGATTTGCTCTCAAGGACTGTGCAAGATGGGGCTCACAGGGGCCAGCAGATGCTGCACATGTGCACTTGGACAGATACAGATGGATAAACCAGCACTTCTACAAGCAACAAGCCTTAATACCATGGCTCTTAATGCCTTAGAACTACACAACAGAGATTCCACCCACGGGCTTCTGAACCTCCATTCTGGCCATTGGAATGTGGAACAACTCCGGGGCTGAGCTCCTCCAAACCCTCACGTGCCTCTGACATGGCACCCATGGAAGCACAGAGCTGGCAGAAAGTCCAAAAACCAGCCAGGAGTGGCAATGCAACTGAAAAAATATTATGGGGTACTGGCTTTGCTACACTGAATAATGCCAACAGAGAATAAGAGACAGCCTCAGAAGACCAAAACCAAGGTCTGGGTTAGAAGGCCTTTATCATCAGCTCTGAAAAGGAGGCAGCAGTGTGCACTGACACAGGACATTCAGTCAGAGGCATAGTTAAATGTGTAAGAAAACAGGCAAGTCGTTGTTCTCCTTGGGAAAACCCCGGAGACAGACACTCTTGTACCCACAGAGCTAAGCATCCTATTGCACAGCCCTGCAACACGATTCTCACGGGTTTTCACACGGTGGGGACGATGAAAGGGCTCACTGCAAAGCCCTCACATCAGCAGGGACCTCCCCTACTCCAGATCACCGCACGCAAAAAAAGCAGGCGCTTGCACCAAGTCCTTGCCCTCAAACACAGCCCTCCCCTCCTGACAGCCACAGTCGCCGGCTTGCTACATGGGGAAACAAAACAGCCCAGCCCAGCAAGTCAGTAACACTGCTGAGCCCTGCGGTCAGGCAGAGGCAGTGGTGCCTGCAATTCACAGCATTCTCACTCGCCAGCACTTCGTGTGGCAAATGCTCACACTAAAGTGCCTGAAAAACCACTGCAATCAGTGCTTGCCCAACCCCAGACCCTAGTCAGCTCAGATCCCCAAGCTACTGCTGTTTATCCCAAGTAATTTGCAACTTTCAGCTTTCACTTGAGAACTCAACACGCTGCAAATTCCAAGAAAACTGCTGATATTTTTAGTAGCATCACACTCAGAAACCAAAATCAAGAAATAATCCTTGAAGCATCATACAAAAGCAAATAACTCAGGGAACTAATGGCTGTACTGACACCCTTTTCTAGCTAAGTACTGGTTATGCCCCAACATATTTCTGCTGATTGAGCGGAGGCACATGTCAAGCTTTCCCTACATCAAGAATACAGCAGTCATTTTTCAAGAGCTGAAATTTCACCAGTGGCTGCTGGTCCCTGTGCTAACCATCATGACAAAGCTGGCTTGTTGCAGAAGGGAGTTGTTTTCTTTGTTAATTATGTCGTTATTTCCAAAAACATGCTTTAGATGATAGGATATAAATCTTGGTGGGCCTCTCCTAAGCACATTCTGCCCCACATAAATATCAGCAGTGAAGAACCATTTGACAAAAGCATTAGACCCAGAAGAGGAGCAGGGCTGGGGGAACACTGGTGAGAAGCACAGCTCCACGATAGCACAGCAGCCAAAGAAAACAGGGCTGCTCTGAGGCTGTCCTTCGTGCAGATGAAAAAACAGATACAAAATGTTAACCCCACAGGTAGCAGCCGTGCCACAACTAGTATGTGTCTAGGTCCAGGTGGTGTTTATTATTTCTCTTCTTCCAAGGGGTTAGAGCATCTTTAGAGATCCTAGCAGCTCGCAGGAGACGCGGTGGCACCCACAACACAATGCACGCTGGAAGTGCTGCACTGGACAGGGACAGCAGCACTGTTGTTTTTTTCTCAAAGTTGAAAGTATCTTGCAAGATTGTTCTATCTGCCCTGCAAGATGAAAGCAAAGCTCGGACAGGATCAGGACAAATAAGACAGTACTGATCTGCAGGAGGAAAGAGGGAGGTAAGGGTGCTGCCAGTCGCTGCTGGGTGCTCAGGCAGGCAGCTGCCTCACTGCTGGACATTAGTGACAATAACAGCATCAGAAAGGAGGTAGGAAGAACTCACAAGAAATAACCCTGTCCAGATGAGAAGGACCCCAGGAGTGACCAGAAAATGCATTGAATGAGCTCAAGTGATTCATTTACTTCTTCAGTTACATGATCTGCTTGGAACTTGCAGATTTCTCTGTAGCATTTGACTCGAGATCTGTGGTTTTGTATTTTTGGAACAGACATTTCACCTTTCGCAATAAATTCTTGACTGATGCAAGCACAAAGAGATGCAAAGGAAACACTGGAAGTGATCTTACCAAGGGGCTAAGAAAACACTTCAAGCCCACATGTCAGCTAAGGACAGATTCATGTGCAGCACGTGCTTATCTGTGCTATGGCATTTTTTGGAAAGTATTGTTTCTATGAGAGATAAAGAAAATTTACTAGCATGCATACATTTCCAAAACCCATTTTATAGGATTCAGATTGGAGATCAGCAGCTGCAGCCAAGAGGAAAGATTACAGGATTAAAAACCCTGTATTGAGAACAAAAGTCAAAACATCACTGCTTAGTCAGAATCAGGATTCTATCAATTTGAAAAGATGAATGTGCTGCCCAAGAGCTGTTTTCTAACATTTCATTTTATACAGCAAATTTTATGTGTTGAGCTAGGCACACACTCTTCTACATACACACAAAAATAAGCAGGTTCTGTGAAGTTTGTGGAGAGTTTCCTCCTTTCTTTGCCAGGTAGCAAGCTGAAACACAGGGAGATTAAGACACAAAAAATTTCTCCACTTACTATGGAGCAGTTTGAGCTCACAAGAGACTGTTTTTTCAGTTTTTGCACCATTGTGTGCTTGAAGCCTCGTTCCCACTGGCTCTGGGTCTAGATGTGACTGCTCTCTACTACTGTAAATGCCAGACAAAGTCCCAAGCCAGGTGTCACCTGAGAAAACAGCTTAAAACATTTTTTGCAGCAGAAAAGACTGGAAGGTGAGCTCCAGTTCTCCCCAGGCTTTGCGTTCTGCAGCCCTTGCTTTGTTTTTACATGTTCTCCTCCAAGAAGCAAAGGGTCATACAGAAAAAAACCTCTTGATCTTCTCTTTGAGAGGAGGGAAGGGAGATAAAAGAGAATTTCACCTTCCAACCCACCTTCTCTGCTGGGCAGACACCACTTCTAGGGATGCTGGCCTTGTGCAGAGATGTTCTGGCCCGGCCTTATCCATCCACCACCTCCACGAAGGACTTTCCTTTCCTGTGCAACCAGCGTGTCTGGGGTCTGCAGCACTGAGTACCTCCTGGAACACTGCAGAGAATTTGGGGGTGCCTTTTCCTCCCTCTCTTCTTCACACACTTGCACATAGAATATTGTCAAGCATTGCTCCCCATCTCCTTTCCCTTCATGCTCTTGGACAACAGGGAAACATAAACCACAGGACAGAAATTTCTCATGTTGATAACATTGCAAGGTAACAGCTACCCATGTTTTTCTTTTTACTTTAAAAGCTTGATAACACAGCCACCACTCCAAAGTGAATTTAAATAAGTTCCTGTAGTTGACTCTGTGCTGAAAGATTATTTAATTTCATATTTCTCAAATCTCTGGCAAAGCCAGAAAGCCAGCTATACTATTAGGTTTCTCATTAGTTTTCTTTTTAAACACATCATTGCGATGCTAAGCAACCCCAGCTAGTCTAATGAACTCTGTTTTAAATGCAAAACATGTTTTTCAGCACTTAAAAGTCAATCAAGCTGCCAGAGATTGCTAAAATAGCTCGTATGAATTCCCTGCCATTTTCTACATGCAAAGGTCAAGCCTGGGAGATGAGCAGGCACTATGAGTTTGCAGACTGGCTCCATCTGTTACACATAAAGTTTGGGCTTGGCAGTGAAAACACTAGAGGAAGGGGGGGAAACCTAAGACTTATTGTCTGTGTTTACTAACTGCAGGGCCTAATCTCGCAGGGAGCTGAGTGTCTCAAGCCTTGGTGGGGTGGAGGGGACACACTGGTGCTCACCCACCTTTGGGGACCTGCAGAGAGCTCACCTCTTCTTGTTTTTATTAAGTCACAGAAACCTGTATCTTCTGTGAAGCTTTCACCCCAGCTCTCTCTGTGCCTGTCCCACTGGCTGGGATGCCCATGACTGCTATGGTGTCCCAAACACATCTCTGCCTGGGTTGTCCTCTGCACCCACAAATGTGGAACGGGGCAGTGAAAGGCTGTGCCTGTGTGAGCCTCAGGACTGGTGCTGCTGGCCGCAGCTGTGCCCTGTCTGCAGACAGTGATAAAGAGGGAGTCATGTTTTTAATACCAGAATGTGAGAAGACCTTGTATCAGCAAGGACACGAGAGAGAGAGAGAAGAGCACAGCTCCCTCCCCAGCATTCCTCCCCGCGATGATTAATGAGCGCAGGCCATCGGCTGCGTGGCCGTAATTGAGGGTGACACGCCAGCAAAGCCCTGTGTTTGTGCAAGGATGGAGGCAGCCCAAAGCTGCTCCTGCGGGAGAGGAGTGACGGGGAGCCGTGGGCAGGCAGGAAGGCAGGGGCACTCGCCTGCCCTTGCCCTTCGGATGCTCAGCGTTCCGGCGCTGCCAGGTTGCCCGCTTCACCTCGGCTTAGATCATGCCCATGGAAACGCAAGAAAAAACCATCTCTTTCCACCCTCATTTCTACCTTACTTTCTGATTCAAAGGGTTAGTTGTTCCTGTAACACGAGGGGTATTTTTCTCCTGTTGTCCTTTGTCAATGAAAGCCAAATGACTGTTATGCCAGGCCGGCAGCAGAGGGGATGCAAAGGACACAAATACACCTTGCACTGACCCGGCAAGGCTGGAAAGCCACTGCTGGCCTGGGGCAAATCTTCAGTCAGGGCATTCCTCCGGGGTGAGTCACATCAGGGACCTGGAGTGCCAGCCTGGGTTACTAGCTAAGCAACAACCAAAAACAACCCAATAAAGAGAACAATGTTATTGCATCTTGAAATTACGCTTGTGGTATGACAAAAACCTTTGCAAGAAACGCAAAAGTCTGCCAGATTAGAGCAGAGGGCAGGAGGAGGAGGAGGGCTATTAAAATGGAAGTCAGATCTGAGCTTCTTGTCAGGCTGAATTCTTTGCTGTGAATAATAAGCTTTTACCACAAAGAGAAAAGAAAGTTTGTTCACTAGCTGGGGTTTTTCCAGAACCCACACAACATCTAAAATTCTACAGCCTTTCTTATCCCAATGAAAAATAATTACTCTAAAGAATATTCTTCAATGAACCCTTTGGGGACAAATTATGATACTTCACTGGAAACACTCTGTTCTTTTCCCTTCGCAAAAAAATGTTCTTGTGCTTGTTTCCAGGAGGTAGGCAGGCGAGCACCGCAGCCAGCGGGAAGGCTCTTTGGTAATCCATTTAATATCGCGTGTTCCGTGGCAGCTTTACTGCACCACTCGTGATGGAGACACTTCAATTGTGTAAAATTCAGCAGCATCAATCAGAAGTACCACCTAGCAGCATCCCTGTGGAAACACCCTGCAAAGGTGCTTTACAGCACAGGGTCAAGCACTACTGGCACTCAAGAGACATGCATTTATCTGCATTTGTCAGTGTAAATCTTCCTATAAGCACTGGGACAAATCTGGCCGGCAAATTCAGTTTCAAGTATCCAGGAAATACGGCTTGTACACAACAAAATAACTATTTTAAACAGGATGCAATAAGCTTTTCATGTAGGATATTTATGTTGCCACGATGTTTTATAAATAACAGAGGAAAAATAGTAAATAAAAAAGGATTGGGCTTCTCGTGAACACACAGACTGTTTCAATCATGTCGGAGGTTGCCAGAAATGCTACTTTATTTTGCCTCTGTAGCTGCCACCCATCCGGAGTTTCAGATACACCTCAAAGAAGTGTGATACAGGCCAGTGATGCACCAGACAATCTTTGTTTTCAAAGACTGTAGGGTGCATTTTTAATATACCTCCTTATCTCTTCTGAAGAATTCTTGACACAGGTGTCAGAACCACCACTGCTTTCAAACACCTGCTACCACTGAAAAAGATTAAAAAAAACCACCTTACATGCACTATCGAATCCAGCAGGATGTCCAGGGACTTATTAATGCCTCATTTACTATGCAATAATTAAAACAGCTATCCTTGACATAATTAAATAATTCCCAGTGGAATTACAGCAGGAAAGGGATTACCCCTATTACCTTACCGCATTTTTGATTGAACAGCACCTAATAGAAAAGTGCCAGAATCAGTTCAAAAGCAAGCAAGAATCCAAACCAGAGTATTTTTGAAAAGCTGCATTCCAGATAGAGCATTTTAAAATAGCTACAATAGGAGTCATTTTATTTACTTTTCCTTTCTTTGTGTATAACAATGGTGTGTTCCAGGCTCCCAGGAAAATTATTAATAGCACTTTGTTGACGCTGAGATCGTGGATTATGCTCTGTCGGGCAGGCAGGGTGCATTCACAGGCTCTTGCCACAACAGCTTTGCAGTGGTGCTGTGCAACTTGTTTTATTGCAAACTATTCTTTCCTGCCATCTTCTAGAGCCTCCCCTCACCACTGTGTTATCTCTTACTTGATCCCAACATGGTTATTACTCACAAAATGAGTGGTACCTACACAACCATGTCACAGATAATAACTGAAGGGATGGGGTTGCTTGAAGTATTTGCTGTAAGTGTGCTCCACAAAGAAGGGAGATCTTACTCTGTGCTATAATGTAAAGCAAATCAATTCAGCTCTGTGAATTTTCAAAGTAATCTTATCCCAGTGTCACATAAATAAATCTATATACTTGTACCTCCATTGAAAATGAAATCCCATTTTTTAAACTATTTCTCAGGGGCTCCCTCCCTAAGTGGCTTGTCTCTGACTTGAACAGGCCAGGTCAAAAACTCCAGGCAGACTCATTCAGTAAATGAAAAATGCTGATTAATCGCAATTCAAATGTTCTCCGTTATTGTGTCAATTTTGATCTCATTTTCAATAGAAAAAAATCCCATTTCAAGCTTTCTTACATAGAAATGCTTTTCAAATTATTATTTTTGCCCTTAAATCAGGAGATAGCATGCCCCAAGTATTGTTATTTCCTGTTTTCTGACACGTGTTTGTGAACTCTTTAATACAATTAGCCAATGCTCTTGACTTGTGGTGCTCAATCCCAGATCTCTTGGGTTTGCTCCCAGCAGGATGAATGACAAGCCCTGCTCTCCGAAGGACTGAGAATACACAAGTGCTGCCAACCACAGCCAGGCTCATGGTGTTGACAAGTAGCTCAGGTAGATTTGGTGGCAATGGCTAAGAGATTAATTTGGGCTTGGATGTCAAATCTTTACTTTTAAAAATGGGTATCTTATCCAGAAGAATCTAAATAAGGCGAGATTTTTTTTTTTGCCTACAAATAAACCACTTAAGCCTGTTCTTCTGCTACTCTCATTGCCTGAAATTTATCCGTGAGCTCGCCCACTGATTTCAGCAGAGAAACCATCCATGCATTCTCCAGCACTGATTTGGCCAGTTTGTTTGCTGTGATTTACTCTCACATATGCTGCAAATAACAGTGTCCTGTTTCCATGGGTTATTTTTGACCTAGCAATGCTTTATTTACATACTGCAGTCAGTCATTTTTCTCCATGCTCATGCTATTGGTTTGGTTTTCAAACGTGGCAGAATGGTAATACTAAACCCTCCAAAATGCCACCCATTAGGGACATCAACAAGGTAACTGGTGACACTGAAAACGTGTCTCCAGCTTTCAATCTAGCTTATGAAAGGACAATTTCATCTTGTAAGTTCATATGGCAACAGTCCAGGCCACCCCATGCCTTTGGACATAATATGTAAATATAGACAGATGCCACGTGTGCAATTTGAGACCTGAGGTGAAGCAGTTTTGTGAACATTTGCATTAAAAAAGCATTAAGCAGCTGAGTGCCACCAGCTGCTGGTGCAGCTCAGTGTGGAGCCACCCCATCGTCCAGCTCTGAGCACGCCACAGGGCAGCATCACACATCTGCTTTCCAAACAGAGGGCAGTGACTCACAGTGCAGATAAACCAATAAATCCCTGGGTAAACAGGCTCAGTATCCAAATATTAGAAAGGGGGCTCTGTAGTTTAATGATGAATAAAGACATCAGGCAAGCCCTGCTGTGATCCTGTTACAGCTGCAGTTTAACTCTCCAAGTCATGCCAGTCAGTGGTTTGGTCTGCCTGGAGATGTGGTGGTTTCTGATGCTGGAGCTGCAGGACAGCAGTGGGGCACCCAACTATTAACTCCTTGGCAAAGTGTAGGAAGAGAAGAAATCTTGTAATCTTCATAAAGTCTTCATAAGCAGAAGATTGCTCCTCATGAAATCCTTGCACGAGGAGCATGCCTTCACATGTAGGCAGAGAAGAGACAGTCATATTCTTCTCTAAGTATACAGGACAAATATCATCAGAGGAAATGAACAGCAAACACTGAGGTTGAGGAACTGGGTCAGGCAAAGGAAGGAGAAACTGTACATGAGTCATCTAACAGCCTGGAAAATGATCCTTCAGGATGAGAATGGCAGCTGATGCAGAGCATGAATTTTATGAGGTGTGCAAGCCTTTCATAAGGAATCTGAAAATAGTCAGAGATAATCCTCTGCTGGAGCCACTTCAAGTACCTATGGGGGTGACTTTACTTTCTCTTCTAATTTTCAGCTAGCAATCAAACAATGAGAAAGTAGACATCTGCCTTAGCTCTGGAAGACAGCAGCCAGTGCTTGCCTTTCATTCCAGAGGCTGCACAAAGCAGGTGGTTAAGATCTACGCAATTTAAGTTACAATTGTGATATAAGGATACAATTCAAGCTTGTCTTATAGCTGCAGCTGTGGTACAGCTGAGCATCAGGGCTGTGCCTGTCTGCACACCCAGTGTGCTTAGCCATTAATTTCCAGGGTTCTCCCCAGCACATCTCTGCACTGTGGGGCAAAAGCCCAGGAGGAGGCCTGGGGCCTGACCCACCTGCTAGCTGGCTTCACAGCACAGTATTTGACTGCTGCAAAGGGGCTCCAGGTGGGGATTTTGGACAGCTAGACATTCCCCCAGGATGCACAGGCCAACTGATAGCCCCTACTTGTGTTCTTCAATGTGCTGATGAACATCATGGGGGAGAATCTGGTTGTCCCTGAGTCAGCCAAAGCTGAATTCAGGAAAGATACTGACAAGCAGTAGGAATTACTCTTGAAGAGGTGGAACTGGTCATGAAGGAGAACCTTTTGTATATTTTTAGGGTAGCAAGAAGTAGTTTTAAGATAATCGGTGACAATGGATCATGCACTGGAGCAGGGCAGGAAGGACTGTGTGAAATGAGCAGCACAGCAGATTGTGGAGTCTCACTTCATCCTTCTGCAGGGACCCCTGCAGTGGTGTCTCCTGCCAACTTTTGGGCATGAATCAAATGTTCTGTTTGAGAGGTTTGATTACCTGAGCAAGATTTATGTTGTGCCAAGATCCCAGTAATTTAGTTTTGTGAACTTTTTAAAGCAACCATTCCATGTGTGTGTGACAGGTGGAAAAATAAATTAGAGGACAAGAACCCCCCACATATTACAGAGAAACAGATCAGAAAGGGAAAACCAAGGAACATACAAAAGAGTGTCAGTAAAACACTGACAAGATTGAAAGCACTGATGCCAAGACACATGCATCAATGTTAGACTTCCATGGTATGCAGAAGAACCACTGAACACATGAGAGCTGCTGAAAGTACTTCCTGCTTGAGCAACCAACAGAGATTACGAAAAGGTGTCATACAGACACTGCATAAATTAGTAACAAGTAAGGTGTCATACAGGCACCCGTGGCTCTCACAGATGAGAGGGCTGATGCTATTCACTAGCAGGGAGACCCTGCACAGCCTTGGTTTCTATCCCTGTGTCTTAGACTTGGGAAGCAGCAGCTGCTGTGTAGCCCCTTGGCTGAGCCCTTTGCTGTTGTGAGCACCAAACACTTTGAAAAGGCTCACTGGTGACATGTCACCAACACCCTTGCATAGCTCCCTTGCACTGTCCCAATCTCCTTTACCCTCATCTTGCTGTCTTTCTACCCCAAAAGGCACAACGTTTTGGCAAAGGGGCTGTTGCTCCTGCTCTTTGTCGTACGAATATCCTCCACCAGACCTGGGAATGTAGGGCTCTGGGATGGCACAAATAACAGCAATCCAGACCTCACTTTTACTTCCTTAGCTTGTGTAAACAGGGGCATGACCAGGTTGAGGAAGGGAGGATAAAAATCATCCTCCTGCTCATGGATTTGGACACTTTACTATTTCAATTGACCTATGTGTCCAGAAGCAAAAAGCAGCAGAGCATCCCTGCATACCAACAAGTTATTTGCATCGTTGGCTGGGGGTTTTCATTTACAGCATTGAAACAGACTCACAATCAAAGCTTTGCTGTGTATAATCCAGCTGAGGCAGTATTCTTGTAGCAGTTGAGAATTAGACAGGTTTTAGAAGCTGGAACCAATTGCCAGTTACAATGAAAGAGGAACCTCTACATAAATGGCTCAGGATTTCCTGTTATTGCAGATTGATTTTTGTGATGCAAGGCAAGATTCATTTTTTTCCCCCCAATAATTAAACACATGTGAAGTAGCATTCTTTCCAGTCCACAACAATGACTTTCCTGGAGATTGTTTTGACAGCGCTTTCAACTGAAATATTTTTCATTAATATAAATAAGTTTGTTTCTCAAAGCCATGACTGCACAATGATATCACAGCACACCAATCTACTTTTTGAGGGAAGAAAGATGTTATTTTAAGAACGTTCACAACACAGTTCCTTGAAAAAAGACTATCTTAATCCACTCCATTTGCTGGAAATTTTTGGACTTTGCTTGCAAACATGAGGCTGGTGCAAAAAGCTTAAGCATAAGGAAAAGTAAGATAAGGTTTAAAAGTACATTATTGTTTCATACAAGAAAACTTAAAATGACAGCTATTCAATTCCACTGATGGTTTTTGCCCATATGGCATTACAAAGGTAAACTTCTCAGACAGTTTATTGCAGCTCATCTGTAAAATAATTACTTTTGATATAAAAAACGTGCAGAGCCTATTACTGCCTGGAAGTGGACTGTGGTCCCAGTCCAAAGCTTGTTGATGTTCGTGGGGATTCTTACACAGAGTTTAGTATCTTAGTTAGCAGGAAATGCACTGTCAAGGAACTTGTTTTTCCAAGTACCATGATCTAACCGCTAGAGATAACTCAATGGTTTCTAATGAGAGTTGAAAATACTAGCAGGGTAAGCAAAAATTAGGACCAGTTTGGGTTATTCCCAGTCAAAGGGAACAGACACTCACAACACAATAGTTCTGCTCAGCACTTTCCACTGCCAAGCCTGTGGTCCCCACAGTCCTTCCAAGCAGCCCACTTCTGCTCAAAGCTGTGTGTGCTCTGCATCTCCCCCAGCCCAGGCTCTGTTTCATGCTGCATCTTCTCTACCTACAATCCAAGGCTGAAGCACTCCCCGATTTGCCCTGTCCCCCGTGCACATCCAGAAGTCTGTTTGTCCTCTCCCCTCTGCAGAGCCCCCTGCCACCACTGGAAAGATGAAAGTGGACCATATCAAGGAGATTTAGCCATAAACCAACGAATGGGCAAGTGGCCACACAGCCCACACTTCAAAGGGCAATACGCTTCTTGTGTCTCTGTCCTGGAGAAAGGCCTGTGTGCAATAAACATCAGATAACTGAAGCCTGAAATGAGCTCTTTGTATTTTCACTGTTGCTTTTTATTAAATGTGGGATAACATATCTTTTATTACCTCCAGTGAAGCAATTCATTTGTACCCACAGTGGCTTTGGGGAAAGACCAAACTTCATTTTCACCTTGACTAAGCCCTTCCACCCCTTGCCCCCCCCGCCTTTACTGTTGCTTTTTGTGCCGAATGAATGAATGCTCACTCAGGCTTCAAAGTACATGGCAGTTTAAAAGGACTTGTTTGTTAAGATCTCCCAGCCGTCTGCTGGGGAATTCCACACAAAAGCAGATCTCCCCTTAGGGATTATTTCGCTACCTTTGAAGACTGTTTGCCAGCATGGCTGCTTTTTATTTGCAGAGGTATTTCAGCCTTGTGAACTGACGGACTGTATTACGCACTGGGGATGGCCACGCTAAAACAGCTCCACAGGCCAAGTGTCTAAATTTTGACTTGCTGATATCCAGTTTCTGTGAGGCTTCTTTTTCTTCATCCAACCCAGCCCTTTGAAAAGCATTTGGACAAATCTTCCCACTGAAGCTGAGATACATTTAAGGATGAACGGTGCAAGTTCCACACCAATTCTGGTGTTGGCAGCCCTGCTGTTTGCCCCCAGGGACACAAAACAGAAGGGCACCAGTACCTTGTTCCTGCCATTACCAAGCCCCCAAGCACCCAATACCTGAGTCAAAGCTCCCACTGTCAAACAGGGCTTGTCACAAGGATCTTTCCACTTTCCACATTAAAAAAAGGTGCCTGCAATCCTGAAGAATCCTGAAGCTGCAGGAAAGGGTTCCAGGCAGACAGTGCAGCACTGAGCAACATCTTAACATAAAATTCCCCACTGGCTTGCTCAGGCACTATCCCCATCTCATGGGCTTCCATGGTGCTCTGTCATTTGGGTCCTTTGTTTCCCTTGGATGTGTTTGGATGTCTGACTTTGGGATCTGGAATTCATTAGGTAGCCGGGTGCCTAGAAGTCAGCCACTGCAATACCAAAATCTCTATGGGATTAGCCCAAAACAACATGCCTAATGACACCCAGCAGCTGTAGTTAACTCCAGAAGGATTCAAGATGGTCAACTGTGATTGAAAGACCCACTCCTGAATGAAAAAGTCTCCTTTCTAAAGATGTATGCAGCATTTTCCTGAACAAGACACAGATGCATCCTATCTTCTCAGCACTTGAGCACACACATCTCTTTCTGACTCCAAACTGGGATTTAGGAGTGCTGGGAAGTTTTGGAAACTGAAATGCAAAGTCTGAGCCTGAAAAAGCGCCAAGCTGATGGCTTTAAAGCTCACGATCTGATAGATGGGGGTCAGCACAGCATAACCAGGGGAGATAAAAGATGGGAGATGGGGAACAACCCAGTGCACATCCTCTGTGTGCAATCAGTTTAGGCAATGTCTCCCTTTGCCAAGTTTCTTTAATATGTTAGAGTAGATAAATGATCTCCATAACACGTATCACACTCTTCTCCAGATAACGCGAGGGGAGGCGAAAAGAAAACAGACAGGGAAGATAGGCAACCCCCCACACACTTTTAAAAGATAAATTTGATTGTAAACACATGAGCTTAACATTTATTTTTAAATCAGTAAGTTTAAGAATTAGTTCTGGGCATGTACTGTAAAAAAAACCCCAAAACGAATATAAATGATTGGGGTTTTTTTAATTCCATAGCTACAATAGTGAAGAAGCTGCACAGCACAACTACAACTGTTATAACTCGTTTGTCTGTGCCATTGCCCTACTTGTCCGAACTTCATTTTTAGAAATTCACCAACTAAACCAAAATGTATTTCTAAAGCCAAACTGGAATGAAACAAAGGACTTCTCCCATGAGGTAATCCCATAGCAGAAGAATGCTTTGTCCCATGCGCAGAACTGCTACCCAAATACTGCCAAGCTGAAGTTTCTGCTCAAATTGTTTGCGTATGTTCAATTGGAAAAGTGTATGAGGAATGGCATGGATTAGCTGTACTTGCTGTTGCTCATGGAGCAGTGCAGGCATGTCAGGCCTGTCATAGTACAGATGGCAGATGCTCAACTTCAAAAAGCTGCACCTTCAAGTAAAGTGTAGAAACCCAAAACTGACCCAGAGGGACAGCCATATATTTATGCCTGCAAAAAACCTTGGCATGTCAAAGCTGAAAGATTGAGGAGCAGCAAACCACCACCTCTCATTATGTCACATGCACTATGATGTAAAAATTAATGGTTCATTGTCATTACTGATGATTATCATTGTCATTACTTATTACTTATGTTATGAGAAGTTAAAAAATAGAGGCAAACTTTCAGAATGAAAATGCTGGCAGTTTCCAACATTAAGTGAAATAGTAGGATAATGACCTGCCCTTGCTATTAATAATAATTAATGCAAGCTAATTATCAGCTGCATAAAGTGGGAAGAGATCCTTGGCAGACAAAGCAATCTGGAAAGCTGCATCCACACAAATCCCGAGACACCAGAAAACCAACAGACATCTCAGCACCCTGGGAAACTTCCTGGGATGAAACACAGCACATCCCAGAAGGAGCTTCTACACATTCATAAATTCTAACTGAATGTAAAACATCCAGGAAAGAGACCTCAGAGATGTGAGGAATCCAGTGAGAACATCTGTTCCCTGCAAAGGAAGATAAGTTACATAGCCAAGAAAATATTACATTGCCTCAAGAAAGATAAACTAGTAGCATTAATATTCTAGCAACAGGCTTGAATCTCTAGAAATAATAAAAGCTAACTCTTATTTGGGGGAAAACATAATTCAACCTGACTCTGAACCTCTCAGAAAACCTGGTCTATAGAGGGTTATTTATCCTTTGTAATCACAAGAGGGGATGGCCATGTAAGAGAGAGACTTTTAAAACCTGGGCACTCAGTGAGAATTGCTCTGCAGATTCCTGTGGCACACCAGCCTGTGTCTATGGCACTTGGGATAACAACCCACTGGCAAGGTCAATACTGGGCATCAGCAGAACTTAAGAAATACTGCCAGGAGCTTAAAAAATATGCAGTTTATACCTGTGATGTCAAATACTCTTACAAAATTAAAAGAGATGGTAAGAGCATAGCGGGTTTAAACCTTAGAAGGGACAAAGAAAAAAAGCCCACAAAGACTGGAGGAGTTTTGGTATCTATCATAGGCATCCTTCATTTTAAAGATACCCAGCTTCGTAACACAGCATCCGTGCTGACAGTGGGAAAATATCACTTCCAGCAGCTGCTGAACTCATTAGCATCCAGCCTCTCACAGCCACCCTGAGGACATCCCAGAAAGTACAGAAATAAGCCCTTTTCTCATCCTCCAATGTCTCCCACCCAAATGACATCCACAGCTGACAGATACTCAAGCAAAGCAGTTATCTGAGGAGCCACTTATCCTGAGTTTAGTTAAAAAGCTCACAGCTGCTTAGCACGCTTCATGGGCTTTACCTCTGCTTTTCAGGAATGGTCTTTCCAGTAGTACTTGGTGAAAACTGTAATTTATATCCTGGGTTGCATGCCACATCATGCAGAGATAAGAAGCTTTCATTTCACCGGCTCCCCCTTTTCCTACAGTTTATCAGTAAATCCCATGATCTCTGCTCTGTGTAAATAAGTCACCTATGGAGAATGCCTGTGGCAGAGCACAGATCTCTGGAGAGTTAACAGCAGGCTCACCTCCTCTGTGCTAACCCCCATATGCCTCTGTCCCAGGGGTGGTCATTGCACATCCAGCCCGGATGAATGCTGGACCAGCAGCAGTTTCGGTAGGTTTCCACCTCTCTGGAAGCTGACAAAGGGAAGAAGTCCCCACATTCCCTGCTGGGCCTTGCATGGTGATGCACCAGCCTAAGGATTGGTGACTGAAGAGCTGCTCCTTGGCCTCAGCAATGTCAGGCCCACCAGTGGGGATGACAACCAGACAACCTGCAGGTTACCTCTTGGACATGTTTTGGGCAAAAAAGGGAGGTGAGCATGAATTTGTTGCATTAGCCAAGTGGCGAAACAGTGTCCTGGGGTCTCTGGAAAGCATCTGGTCGGGACATTCAGGGTTAAACCCATGCAGGGAACTGGCCCCAGTCATGACCACAAGGGTTGGAGATCAATCCCTGGAGCTGGGCTGTTGGCACTGTACAGACTTTCACACGTCAGCCCAAAGCAGGAGAGGCACTTTGGAGATCAAGGACAGGTCATTGCACAGAAACCAGCAACAGGGCTGCAGGACCAGCTGTAGGGAAGAAATGCATCACCTCAGTAGTTCAAGGTGGCCAGGGTAAGCCTACAAATCTGCCACAGGCCCATAGCAATGCCATAGCAGTCAGGTGAGGAGGTTTTGAGGAGCCAAATGAGTGGTCAACCTACCCTGTGCCAGCAGAAACAGCCCCAGGCCTTCTAGGTGCAGACCTGCCTATGCTAAATCTGGCCACAATTCCTCCTTGCTTCTGCAGAAAATTTCAATGGAAGTGCATCCCTCAATAATTTCTTTCCTAATTGACTAAAAATGAGAAAATTTTTACTTAACAGAAAATATATTGTGAGAGATGTTTGTCGCAGAAATCAGATTCAAGAAATATGGGGGATTAGAAACAGAGACTTTATAGGAGAAACTTTAGTGCTAGAGTAACTTTTACCAAATAAATGTCTGTAAAATATTCTGGAACCTGCCAGGCTGAAAAGTCTCAAAATGTGTGATTGCACTGTACCATCTGATGCTAATTCACTGGCACATTGCAGGAAACATGCATCAGGTGAAACTAGTAAGAATCAGGTACAAATGAAATAAACACAAGTTTTATCCACACAATGGCTATTTGAACCATGGAGCTACCTGCCAAGGGATGATAAAAATTTTTTCAGTCAAACAGGAAATTGAATTAAGTCACGCAAGAATAATCCATTATTTTTACTAAATATAACTGAATTTATAGAAAATGTGTCCTGCTCTGTGAGTCCCTGAATTGGAAATGGTTGAAAACTGGGGGGAAATTGCAGAAAAGTACAGTAGAGTGTTGAGGAGAATGGCTCTGGAAACTCATGAAGGTGACATATTGGGACTGGTGGACCATCAACATCACTTAGCTCAATGACACTGATGTTTTTAGGCAGCACTTTAGGCCATGGCACTGCAGCTTGGTGGACGGGAGGGGCCAGAAGTGCTGAGTTTTTAAGTATTGTCATTGCACAGGCCTGTGCTGAGCACCTGCGGCCTGCTCGCCCCGGGGCCCTGAGTAATCACATCAGACAGGAGTGGGGAGGATCCACCAGAAAAGAGGCACAGGCCATTTCTGTGCACAGGAACCAAAGAACCTGCTCCAGTTAAACAAGTGAAAACACCTTTACCCAGCACCACGTTCCTACAGATCCCACAGCTGAAGCCCATGTCCACAGCAGGTGGTTTTGTCCACTCCGTTGGTGTCGCCTCAGCTGCCCTCACGGGGTGAAACACAGCGAGCCTCCACTGCTGCAGCTTGCAGAGGATTGGCTTTCTTGTGGCTTAAGTCTCAATGTTCACATACTTTCTAGCAGTGGCTTGCACTGCAGTTCTGTTTTGTTTCAACAGCTGGCTCATAAAAAGCAAACCATCCTCTAACAGGCATCCCTGGAAAAAAACAGGGACATGGGACCAAAATGCTGGCACTGCATGACCGAGTTACAGGGAGGTTGTTAAAGAAAGGCCCTACAATGATCCCAGGGACCAGCTGCACCTGCAGGTATAAAAGATTTTCAGCTGGCACGATGACAATAGCATTATTGGAGGAAAAAAACCTAGAAAATAAATGATGTAAAAAAGAAATGTATAATGAGTTGACAAGAGACTTTGCAGGCAACTTTTTGCTTTTCTGGGCAGATGCTGCCACAGAGTAACCCATCCTTCTAGCACTTCCATACCAATCCAACCACAATTCCAAATATTTCCCTGAGATGTGTTATGGGGTACCAGCAGCCATAACCCTGGAGCTACAGACATATGGCAAAACCAAGAAGAATGTAGTTAGATGAGAAAAGGTTAATGGTATACAAAATCACTAAGCTGTGAAATGCAACTCTTAGTTGCATAATGTGGCTGAGTTTAATGTTGTTTTAATCTTAAAATAACAGAGGGTCTAAGGTCTCGCATTTTTTTCAGAAACACAGGGAGCATAGGGAGGCTGTTCAGACCATGAGCTAAAATGGAGGGGATAGGTGACAAACACTTTCAACAAATCCAAGATTTTAAGCTGCCTTCCTTTCCCTTCTCACCAGAATGTGATATTTTGACAGCTGAATGTGTCTGGCTCTCCTGAGAGATTCAAAGATATGGACTGGGACTTGACATCACCAATTGCATCAACACAAAGCAATAAACAGCTGCACAGAGTGTCTGCAACCAAAGTTCTCCTTTACAGAAAACAGGGAAACTCACAAAGTATAGGTTAAAATCAGAGTGGAAATGGAGGCTGCAGATTTCAGTCTGTTCAGAGACTCAGTTCCCAATTGCACATCCCAGTCTGCCCTTGGCAGAGCAGCCAGGCATTCCCCTGCCTCCTGAGGTATTGCAATTTTCCTATTATTTCTCAAAAAAAATCTTAATATAGGCTTTCTCCCTGCAGGAGCACTCACCCCTCCGGCAGCCCAAGAGCAGAGCTGTGTGCCTTGCCAGTGGCCCCACAAAGACAGCTTTTCTGAGCCTGGAAGAGAAGTTGTTGTGGAGAAATCTACTCCCTTGGAGAAGGGGAGGAATTTGGAGATAACACCAGCAGAGGATATAAACAATGGACACCCAGCGGACTCGCGCACACGGAGCAGAATGCCCTTACACAATAGAAAAATGCATAAGACACATTAGAATGCCCACCCAGGTTTGACAACACCGCAGACAGTCTCTATTCTTTATCCTCCAGAGTCATATACAAAACAAAGGACTATTTTTTTAAGATTAAGAGCAGAGACAGTGGGATTATATGAAAGATTTGACAAAGTGTATAATGGACGGACTCAGCATGCAAACGGGTTTGGGTGGGTGCCAAAGGCACAGGTCACAAAAACTACATTGTTTCTTCTTTTCCCCCTCTTCTAAAGTCTTTACAAATAAGAATCGTTGGACACAAGCTATTTTTCTTCCTATTTCTAGACATCAAAATGATTTCTTAAGCCTGGAAAGTATTTCAGACCCAACTTCAGAAATCAGTAATTTGAAGTTAAATTTGCTTCTGATGACAAAAACAAATGAATTAAATAGACACATCTGCTATTTGGAGTTAAGAGAGAATACTGCTTTGTATTAAGTTTAGTGACACGAAGAGCACCAAGTTTACCCAGCTTCCAGAATACCTTCTGGATACAATGTTCTAAATGTACACACACAAAACACACCTAACTTTGGTTGCCCCTGCATGATAATATTCACCTTTTTACTAATAATTGAAATTAACTCAGTTGCCTCACGGTGTTCACTTCAGGACTGAGACATGAAGGATAGAATTGAACATGAATCATTTAGGGGAAAATTCACAAAGCTTTGGGACCCTGTTGTAACCAGTGACATTTTCCTGTGCTCCCTGCAAACACTCTGGTTGCTCACAAACAAAAACCACAGCATTTGTGGGTGAGGTTGGAAGTACAGGGTTGCTTGTGACCACTCTTGGTGTCAGCCTGAAGCTGCTGTGCAGGAAGAGCAATGCAGGGACAAGCACCAGGGCATGGGGAGACACTAAAAACTTGTAATGCCAGCGAGGACTCTGCACCATGAAACTGCGGATGGAGCTCTGCTTGAAAAACACCAGTTTGTACAAGCAGAACAACAAACGTGGCATTTCCAGTGGGACACTCAGATGATGCCATCACTGTTTTTTCTAGCACTGAAGTCAGGCCATTCTATGTCACAACAAGGAGGTCCAATAAGGGCGATAGAGAGGGAAGTGGTCTTCAAAGTTGTTCTTCAGACCCCAAAACTGCAAGGATTGACCTGGGCTCATAGGGATATGGTACCACAAGAGTGGGATCCCACCAGTGTAAAGTGCTGAGGAAGGCAGCTTGCAGCAGGCACAGGGATACTGCACAGCTTGGGGGTCCTTCACTTGATGTTTTTGGCTTTTTTTTTTTTGTTTTTGTTTATCTTCTTGAGTGCCTCTACAGGAAACAGCTTAAAAATAACCACCAACACCATGAAGAAATCCATCTCTTCACTCCCCAAGCAGAGCTTTTTCTCAGGACAGCCAGGAATCATCAGCTCAGGTGTTAAGAAAGACCTTGGACACAAGATTCCCAAGGAAACTGAAAGGCTGAGCAACTCTGGCACAGCAGCTAAGAATTCCCATTGATAACTGCACAGGTTGAGAGTACTGTGCTGGTCTCTCTCTATCCAGCAAACTTGCCAGATGCTTGATTCAAAGCTTCCCTCATCCACCAAGAATCCAGATGCAGCTTTTGGCATGATCCCAGCTCAAATTATTTTTAAAGCCCCTCTGTGCACTTAAAATGACACTATAATTAAGATTAGAAAACAAAGATCAATCCAGAATTTGATAATACCACTGAAAGCCTAAGAATGAACAATTAAGATTGGTTTTAGTTGTGCAACCCATGTGTAGGATGAATTTGTTTGAGACAATCTGGATAGGAATCTTTTTAGCGAGCCAGGAAGTTTAGGAGAGATAAAAGGAATGTATTAGTGCATCCAAACTGTTAAAACAAATTTCAGAATGTTTTGTCATTTTTGAATGTAGCATTTTGGCTCTTCAAATCTTTCATGGTTTTTTAAGAGACACATTTTATTTTCAAGTCACTGAGAAACTAAATCAGCCCGTCACCTCACTAAGTACATGCATGTGTTCTCCAAATACTCAGAAAGATGAAACACTGTAAAACAAGATTATTTTGGAAATTATTATACAAAAGAGCAGCATAAATAACCAGTGATGATAAGACCACAAAATTGCCACGGGTAGGTCAGAGCAAAAGTCCGTCTATCCCAGCTCTGTCTTAAGCAATATCTTAAAGAGTATAAAAATGGCCAAGCACGACCTGGTTTTCCTCCTGCATCCCTGTCCCAGCAATAAGGAGGTGGCATCCCAAGGAGGTGGCACACACAGTGTGGAGTCTAACAGCTAGAACCAACAGAGCTGGGTTTTTGCCATGTGGGTGCTCTGAGGTGGCAAAACTCACAGTTGCAGCAGACTCTGCTGCCGAGGGAGCTGCAGCCCCTGCAGGCTGTGCCCAGGGCCAGCATTGCTGCCCGGGGAGCTGCATCCCTGTCTGCCTAAAGCACCCCAACTGCCCTGGTGGTCAGGGGAAAGTCAACTCATGCAGCCACCAGTAAACCCATGGTCTGTGCGTGATGGAGCAGGAAAACTGACCCTCAGAGTGTCCAGAACATGGCCAGCTCTTCACCTCTCGGGCAAAGAGTTTGGCTGAGGAACTGAGACATCTTTGTGTCCTGGCTCCACTGGTTTGGGTTTCAAAATATTCCACAGTCCATCCCAGAAGAGCCAGGCTCCTAACCCAAAAAATTAAGTAAACAGACTTAATTTGCCTTTGAATATCTTGGCTTCTCTAAAGCCAGTGAGATTCATCTCCTTTTACCCCCATAAACAACTTCAAACATCCCGTAGCTTTCTCTGGCACAGGTTTTATTCAAACTTTGAATGGACCAGGACAATGCAGACAATATCTTTTTAAAAGCTCTCAATTATATAAACACCTCAGCTACGTTTGGTAAATGACGGCTGGTATAAAAATTGTGAAAAAGAAATCACATGGCAATTATTATTATCATAACTTTTCAAAAAATAATGATATTATTATTTTTGATTAAACAATGCTGCACTCATGGGATTACAGGGAAAGGTCAAACAAAGGCTTTGGTGCATTTACAAAGCTGCTCTGAAATCTTGGAATGGCCTCAAGTTTCTTAACAATTTCATCCACACTTTGGGACTAAACTGCAGCTGCAAAGGTACACTGTGTGAGGGAGCAAAGTGCCTCTCAAGGGGATGCCTCTCCAGAGCTGGGAATTTGTATGTTTTGCTACCAGTTCTCTGTCTCTTAATCTCTTTGCTGTCCTCATTCCTTACACTATGTCCCTATCCCTCTCCCTCCTTCTTTGTTAGGTTGTACCTGAATTGCACGGTCCTGGCACGCACGGCAGTGGCAGCATGGCAGGGCTGAGCAGGACACACTTGGCTCAGAGTGCATTAATTCAGGCTGGATAAGAGATTTCTCATTGCTGGGTGCTTCTGACAACTCAGAGTGCAGGGGAAGGAAGGAAATGGTCCACAGAGCCAGAGGGAGACAGCCCAGTGGGAGTGATACAGAGTGTCCCAGCCTCCAGGACACATGAGGAGGGTTCATGCCAACGGCATTGCTCCTCACCTGTGCCAAAGGAAGTGGACCTGGCACAACAAGAGGTGCACTTTGCAATAATGTGGCTTTTTATAAACACAGGATATTTCCTTGGGCAATTTCTTCTTTTCCCCCCTTTTTTTTTAATCCTTTTGAAAAATCAAATTGTGTTCTAAATTTTAATTTAGGTGTTTAAAGCCTATATTAAGTTATACCCATATAACTTAGCCAAGATTCTTTTTTCCTTGGTGATACATCTCATCTTCAACTCTGGCCACACAACTTGTTTTCAGACTCAGCTCGACAGGATATCCACAAGATAAAAACGAGAGCCTGAGTAAGGAGAATAAAAAACTCCATGCACCAGTGACTGCTTCAGGTTCAGAACTCAGACTTTCTCATTTCTACAGGATTACTTTTCTTTAAATTTAAAACTGATTTCATACCACAGCTTCACAGAAACACATTCTGGCTGCAGAGATGTAGCAAAGTAATTCCCCTCTCCTATGGATTGCAACTTAAGAAACATCTCGGTGTATCCCTCTGTTTTAAGGAAGGGGGAAACTGGGAAAATACTAGAAGCTGAACATCTGACATCTGCTCTGACCACTTGGGAAATCTCTCTGTGCAAAAGTCTGAGAGCACAGACTGGTTTCAAGGAATCTTTCAAGTGTTGAATGATTTGGTGCATACTGAATGAGATTTCTGCTGGCAGAGTCTATGTCACTTGGAAGAAGCTGGGACAGAAACATCAGGATTTGATATGCTGATCAGAACAGGGTGCTGGCCAGGCACATGGCAGCTCTGAATTTCTGAGTCACTGCTGCCAGAGGGTCCTTCTGCCCCAGGCTTTGCTAATGAGCTTTACCTTCCTTGGTCCTAACCATGGTGCTTGTCATCTCATGGGCTGCTCTTACCCCTTGAGATTTTTACAGAGCTCCAGTCAGACCAGAGACCCCATGTCTGCACTGACACCAGCTCTGGCAGTGTAACAAACCCCAAAGGGGTTGCTGGCGACAGATATCTCACAATCTCTAGTGTGGAGACAGTGCAATCTGAACCAAAAACCTGCTGCCTCCCTTAAGCATGGGTCATTAATTCCCTTCTGAGCCCACACATCAGCAGAGGGGGCCAGGCTGCACCACTGTGTGAGCATGGACAGAACTGCACATCTTGCCTGGGCTTTTGCTTGGCCTCAATAAGCAATCTTATCAAACAAAATGGAAAAGAAATTGTCCAGTAGCAGTCCAACAAATCAATTCCTTCCCCATTTAGCTCTCTTCCTCCCCACAGCAGGGTTTGGGTTGGTTTACATTTTTTGCTGTCTACTTGGAGCACCATAAAATAAAATTAAACTAAATAATACTAAATATCAGCACAGCATGATTGATCTGTGGAATCAAGATGTATTTGCAAGGCATTGCTCTGATACCTGTGTCAGGGTTTACACACCTGAGCTCCCAGGCAGTCTGGTCACTTAGCTAGGTGATAAGCACACACAGATGGGCAGGTTTGAGCCTCCTTTTAAGGAATTTAGCCATAGATAATATGGAAGTGTTACCCCACTCTCCAGAGATCTGGCCTCCATCTCCAAGCCTGGTCTTGGTGCAGAGGAAACAGCATCTGCACAGCCCAGCTATCCACCAAAGATTTCAGGCAAAACATGCAAGCCGTTAGTGTGCATGAGAGCTCCCTCATTTCTTTGTTATTTTTCAACAGAAAGCACTTTGGAAATTCTGCAACTGAGTTTTAAAGGGGAAACAACGAGGGGTAACTGTAGCCAAATGAACCTTGACAAATGTTCCCCGGCACTACACAGATGGGAACAGATTACATGTCTGCTTGCAGGAACGTTCAGGTTTGCTATTACACTTCAGAAGGCATCTCTATTAATAATTTCAAGTATTTGGAAAAGTTCATGCACTCTGTCTGAGGAATTTTTGATTAGGTAAAAGATTTGATTTTTTTTTTTTCTGAGCCAAGTTTGTACATTGGCAGAATGACACATGCCCAGTCTGATACTGAAACTGTATTCACCTTGGGGCAAAATGCTGCAAGATTTCCTGCTAAGAAACCCCACTTGGAAAAAGGACATGAAAGCTGAAGAGAAATGGTATTGTTCTAAACGAAGAAAATAAAAACTTTCATGAAGAGGATAAAGTGGGTGCCCGTCCTGGTGGAGGAGGTCATAGGTGGAATGAAAGCCTCCAGCAAAAATCTCTTCAGAGGTTTCTTCGGACAGGTTTAAATCACACTGCTCTCTATCACGCTGGCCTTTGACTCCTGCTATCATCTGCCCCAGGGCTCTTGGCCACACAAGCTTTCTGAGGCTGGGTTATGAGACATCCAAAGCATCTTGGTGAGCAGGGAGGGAGGGCAGCAGCCGGGCTTCACGGCAGGGAAGGGCTGATTAACTGGATGGATGAAAAGCCCGATTAGTAAAACATGCATCAAAAAGGCAAGATCGAGCCAGGCCAGGAGTGTCTTGTGGAAGAGATATGATTTAAATAAGGAACAGAGCTAATTAGGCTTTAGGAGAATAATTATGGATCATATGACTTACTGAAGAGTGAAATGCTTGTCAAATGTAACTGGGATTTATTTAATCTTTTGTGATTAAATCCTCTTTATAGCTCTAAGCTTTGGAATTACTCCCTCAGCACCAAAGGACAAATTAAACCCTCTAAATGGAGTTTAATTATACTCTGATGGCTATCCCCACTGCCACTAAAGGCTGATAAAAGCAAATACCACTACTAAAACATAACCAAAGTGAGGTTTCTACTTAATAACAATTATTGATTTACTGTTCTTTTGATGTATTTTCTTTACATTGAATGTGGAATGGCAAAAAAGCCCACAGCAGTGAGGGTGCTGCACTTGCAGTTCTCTTCTGAAGGCAGATTGCAATCTCCACTTTGACAATGCCAAATATGCAGCCCTATGGTAAACCAACAAGAAAAAGACACGAAAACTTTTCTCAGGTCAAAGACTCTGTTCTGTCCCACCAAGCAAGTTAAAGTTCTGGTCTGAACTTCATAATGAGCCTTTCTCTCAGCATCACATTAAGCCTTGAGGAACTAGTTAAATTTGGGGGTGCCATTGTTTTCTTTTGCCATCACTGAGAAACACCAAATGATCACAGCATGGATAATAGTTGAGGTCTCTCCCCTAGAGCTTTGAAGTCCCAGGTGGTCAGTCATCAAGGCACAACCTCATCCTCAATTACAGAAGGGAAAAATCCCACTGTTGTTCCTGATAAGCCAACCATCAGTTGTGCTGCCTAATTGCAAGAGTGATGAAAGCATATGGAGTTTATTTTTTATTTACATGCTCAATTGCTTTCTTAACTGAATTGTCAACAGCTTAAGACAATTATATCAGAAAATCCTGGATCACTTAACTCATAGACCAAAGAGAGGCCATAGGCAAGGAAAGTGTGTAAGAAAATAACCTGTAGGCATCTCTGCAGTCTTAGGGGAGGCACTGAATGGGCTGTATTCCTTGCTGTGGTGTCATTTTACCCAGCACCATCAGAATTAGAGATTAAAAATGTCTCTAAATTTGCAATCTGAATTTGCACGAGAAATAACACCCAAGAGATCACTGGTGTGTGAGGATTCACCTGCCATAGGAAAAATATTAATAGACTGTGTAATGGACATGCTCTCTTCCAAAACTGGAAAGGCTAACATTATTCATAGGATGCAAAATTTTAAAAAGCACCATTTCTGTCAGGAAGATTATGGATCTATTTGCAGCCTCGATTGTGTGTTATTAGCAAGTCCTTTCGTAACAAAAAAGCCACCACAAAGAGATGTTGCAGCATCCATTATGACTGAAGATCTCATAAAATAGGGGGTTTTACCCAGTGTTGGCTAACATTTCATTGCAGGGAGTCCTCTTCATTTTCAGTTTGCCAGCTCATCTACTCTAAATTCATTAACGATTACTCCATTTCCTGTGGCTATGCTTAAAACCACCGAGTTCTTGCAAATACAAAAATTTCCTAGTTAAGAACTTTCTCTATATTAATTCAGAATTACCAGAAAAGATTAGACTCTTGTTTATGCCCAAGGAGAGGATGTCCTGCCTTGTCTGGGACATGACCGCATTTCCAATTTCGTGTGTCTGTCAGGCATTCATTTATCACCACAGAACCAAAACCAGGTGTTACAAAACACCAGCTGTGCTTAGGCCAGAAATGAATAATCAAATCACGTACCCTTTACACACCTATATTCAAAATATCGTGCAGACTGTAAAGATATTTGGCTCCCACCTTAAAAAAACCCCACTAATTACATAGAAAATCTCACATATAGCAAGGCATATTCCAAATCTGGAGAAAATTTGGTTTCATTATTGACGCTTGAAACACACTCAATATGTTAGAACTGTACTGGATCTCAGTCTCGTTTTAATTACAGCCCAGGACAGTGCTTGGCTAGCTGGGGATGTCCTTCGGATGTGCACGATGCAAGTAGAGAAACAGATTTTCTCCCTTGTTTCTGGGCATGGCATCTTACGGAAACAGGAAATTACTCTAAACATTTCTTCATTTTAAAATACTTGGAAATTACGTAACTTCAGATGACGATTTTAGCGCTAAGTAGGATGTGTTTTCTTATCAATCAAACATGAAAAAGTGTATTTAGGAGTACACTTTTTTCATCTTTATTGAGTTTAATGACATTTACAGTTTTACTTGAGGGGTTTTTTTGGTAACTCTTTAGTAACCTTGATAGTGGTTTATTTGAGGTTTTTTTCAGTAATGTTTTTGGAACATTCTGGAAAGAGATTATATAAAATACAAAGTATAAAATATTGTATCAGCATTATAAGCAATCGAGTAGGAAGAGCTCTGTTAAGATTGATAAAATACAGACTACAATCTGATGACTGTAGAAGGATCTATTCACAGCTTCTTGTAAATACGAAGATAAAAGTCCCTTGTAATTTCTGTGACCTGGTTGATGCTCAGTTTTACCTAATTTGATATTCTAACATTTTTCTCAATGCATGTATAAATTAACATGAACTTTCAACAGAACGTTTATATTCCTCAACATAGGTACTTGACCAAGCTCCTCTCTCTCTGATGGCTGTGTCAACTCCAGACCCAGAGGGTTTGAAAATGGAAAAATATGTTCTGTGTTTGTACTCTAAGAGACGGGGAGAGCAGTAAGCTCTGAGAAATTTTAATTCAATGAATTGTGACTTTGACAAAACACATTCCTGTAGTTTTGTGTTGTTTGGAGCAGAATTTTCCTTTAGTCAGATCTTAAGCGGTTGCCTGCACGTTCGTTTACTATCTCATTTGTTGTTGATAAAACTTTGTAGTTTGGGAAATCTCTTTCCAAGCATGAAACTTTGGAACAATTTATTCTCTGCTGGCCAGCTATTTTAAATTACTAAAAAAGAAGCCAGGGACTCTTGAAAGGTAATTATCTCCTGCTGGGTATCTGCCAGGAGCACAAAAGCTACAAACCAGCCTCTCAACATTACCTGGAGATTCATACAGAAACAAACTAAAAAAACCAAAATTGTAATATATTCCTTCCCTCCATTGTTTAAAATACATTCTAACAATATGAAATTGAAATACTGGCATTTGTTTTAACTTCTTTTTTTACAATCTGTTACGCATAATCACGCCTTTCCTTTGGAGAGGATCTCAGGAGTACGGGGATGTGTTGGCCGTAGAAAAAGCTAATGTGGATACCACCAATCTGCGGGACATGCTGGTTTCCCAGGGGATGTGGAAATCTCATTAAGCTGTGTAATGAAAGACAGTGTACATGGGTATTTGTGACTTCCCCAACTGTGGGGCAGTTCACACTGAGTTGCAGATGCACAGCTAGGCTGTGGGTATGGAAAATAGCTTAATGCCATCAACGCCCGGCATGGTTTCATGCTTTGGGATATGTATTGTTTGAAGACCATGACACTGTTAAAAGCAAGCAGAGCCATGAAACCAGCCCTAGCTCACAGCTTATCTCACATTTACTCGATTAAATGGTCATTAGGATTTCAAAAGCCACAGCAGATGAGCCAAGCCTCTCTCATGAGGCTACGGGCCATTTACAAGAAATGCGCGTTACGGCCATTTTGACAAATAAATCATAAACTAAGCAGAGAAAATGTGAGTCATGGGCTTTACTGAGAAAACCACCACGTTTGTAGAGCCCAGCTGAGACACCTGGCTGGTAGAAGAGGGTGGTTTTAAGGCACCCCCCACACCTCAAGCCACCACAACTATGGAAATTTGACATTCCATGCATGGATGAGGCGTTTGACTTCCCACCACCCCTGGTTTTATGACAAAGTCATCCAAAACATAAGCAATGCCAATGGGCAGATCTGATGCTCAGCAGAAGGGAGAAGATGGAAAAGGTCCCTTCCGTCTGTGAGTGTTTATTTCTCCAAAATCAACTCATGTCTATTCTTGGATTACGGTCAGGGGGCATACAGTGTCTGTTAAAAGTGTCAATAATACAGGTGTAAAAGCTGTTAAAAAAATGCATCCCAAAACATTTTTTTCCTTTTTTTTTAACGAAGTGTTTACTGAAACTGCTGATGTGAATTAAGTGCAAGGTCCCAGCCACAGCACACTCTCGGGGCTCACTGAAAAAAGACGGGCAAAGTCGGCCAAAAGAAAAAGCAGAACAAAACCAATAAAAACAGTGTTTCCAACCTCTCAGCGAACTCCATCTGCACGCAAACTGAAAGCTACATAAATCTGTTCTGAAGCTGTCCCCTCAACAAACACCTTCTAGCCTGGGTTTTCTTGTAGAGATCTCTGCAGTTTCTGGAACTGCAGAATTTACATTCGCAAATGAAAGAAGACATAGAAGGTACTGCTTGTGAAATATTGTCATAGCAGCATGGATAATAACTTTGGCAGTAGTTACCACCAATAATACAACATTCAAAGTATTCTTTTTCGCATGAACACTTTAAAAAAATAATGTCTCCATTTACCTTGTGATTAAAATAAGAAAGAGAGAAAAAAAGATTTTTGTTTTTAAATTATCATTGGCATGCCTTAAAAAAAAACCCTATAAACAATAAGGGGTAAAAGAACACAAAGTAAAACTTGTTTTGAAGTCAACGAAACTTATCTGCAATTTTCAGTTTTTGTGCTTTTAGTAACTGCACTTTCGTACTTTCCATAATTGTACTTTTAATTTCTCCCCTCTTTTCCCAGATTCCCTCTCCAGGATGCAGGCATATTGAAATGGAGTAAGCTGAGAAAAATCCCTAACTTCAACCTAAGCCAAAGCAAAATAATAAATCTTCTTGAAAGGAAGCTCAACAAAAATAAAAATAATTTCATGTTCTATCTTGAGGCAACAAAAATGTAAAAATAAGATACAACTAGAATTCAAAAATCATTGTGTTTCATCTACAACAAAACAAGTCTTCAGACTAGTACTAACTATCTGACCTTCTGTCATCTAAGATGATGATTTCAACTACCTATACTGAAATCTGATTAAAAAGTAATTTTTAAAAAGCTGCAGACTTCCAACTGTAATCTCACCTAAAAAAACCTTTGCTACACTTATACGAATACAATGCATGAAATGATGCCTTAGGGAGTGATTAAGAGATTTTCATTATTTTTATATACATATAAAAATAATACATGTACAAACCCATAAATATTTGAGATTATATATGTATTATATAAAGTTTATTATGAACATAATAAGGATGATGCTAGATATTTTAGCATATTTTGATGTATTTCTGCTAAAAGTAAAGCTTGTCTTAGGAGCATTTTACAAAAACCAAACCTTCTTGGGAGTAATTCATAATGCACGCTTTCATATCTGAATGTGTAAAATCCTGCAAAGTACACTGATGCTATCAATATTCCTATCAGTTTCCAAGTAAACTCTATTTGCCCAGACATTTATGGGACCCAGCAAAAACGAAAAACCCATTAAAAAACCCTTTGATCGTCCTCTTTCTCAGCAGGGATTAAAATCATGCCTTACCTACACTTTCAATAATATCTGACATATTTTAAGTTTTCTTTCTCTTGATGAACTTCATCAACCATTTGGATCTGTTCAGCTGTTTATACTCCACAAGCATGCTAATCACACAAGTGATAAATGCAGTCACTTGGGAATTTTGCGTGTTCAATTGACTCTCAATAACTCTTAAAATTATAAACATTAGGTCATAGTCTCACAGCCTCTCTTTAAGGAGGCAATATATCCTGGAACACCATTTTCCTTGTGTGGTCTTGAGCTCTAAAACACCACTGGCAAAATGTCAGTGAAAACGCAAGCAATTTAGGTTTCTATCCCACAGTCAGTATCATTACATTGTTCCTGAAAACAGATCACAGTCAGAGCTTTGTGGGCACTTCATGCAACCTCCTACCCCTTCCCCACCCAGTCAGTTTTGATGCCAGCTGATGGGAGGTGCTGATATTGGTGGGAGCTGGCTCCTTTTATTATGCAAAAATACGGTTTGGACTTGTTTTTTGAGAGTGTCCTCAGTGGGAAATGTCCCATCCCCACTGTGCACCCACACGAAGAGTCCACAGCTCCTTCCCTTGGGAAGCAGCCAGAAGGATGCTGGGACACTGGGGAGAGGAAAGCTCAGGACTATTTTCCTCACAAGTTACTGTGTTCACAGCATCCTTCTGAGAGGATTTACAGCTCCCCCGGCTTCCCCTGAATATGAAACGCCAGTTGTATCCTCAGGGCCCCTGTGGTGCTTCATTTATCTCATCAGTGCTATATAGCAGAAATTAAAACCACCAGCCTCGTTTGGGAGAAAAAAACCCAAACCACAAGCCAACCCAACAAATGAACAAATGCCATATGAGTGTCTAAAAATCATCTACATGGAAGATGGTAAATAACAACCTATATTGGAGGAAAAAGCGATTTTTATACCAGTTAGCAACAGTCACATCTTTTTCCCCCAAAATCCTACATGGTTTGAGGATATAAGACAATGTACCTAGTTTCTACTTAAAAAACAGTTTCCTGTGCTTATTTCACTCTGCAGTGTGAATTGAGATAATTTTCAAGACAAGTGGAAAGAGAACTTAGAACATATTAAAATTATGGCTTTTTGCTAGTTTTCCCTTTTCTTAAAAATTACAGTAAACTTACAGCTGTCACAGCTTAAAATACTGTTTCACATTTCCCTGTAATCCAGGTATAAATTATACATACTGGAGGGTGTCACAGCCTACCAAGTGCTTTCCAGCCCTGTACCTTTGGATTTTCATTTCACTTGATAAATACAAGAGATCATATATTGTCTGAGAAAATCTTATTACTGATACCTCTCCAGAGAGTAGAGATAATTGATGTTCTTCCAATTTATCCCATAATATTTGGTCATTTTAGACTTTTCCAAGAAAGTTAATGCTCCTTGAGATCTCCACCCATTTTTGCAAAACTGTACCCCCTCTGGAAATCCCAGCCAAAATAACAGCATGAGATACAGCTATTGGCTTTAGAACTGGAACTGTATTTTCAGATGCTGAACTAGACACAGTAACCGTTCTTAGCTTGTAACAAGTAAATGCAGAAAAATATTTGGCTTATTTCTCATTTCCTTTTCTAGGTGCTACACACACACAAAAAAAACCCTGTACTGGGAAACAACAAAAAAAAATCAAACAGAAAAAGTAAAATTGGAGAATGAGACAGGATACAATTGTGGTAAGCATTTCCAGCCACCTGATCCATCTGAAAAGGTGGCTTGGCTCCTCAGAGGCACTGAAGTGTCAGCTGCTGCTTGCTGGTATTCCCATGAGTTCAAGGGGCAGTCTCTGTCCAAACTCAGGGAGTTTAGGCGTGGGATTTGTTTTATTTCAGCATTGCATTTGGGAACACATTGACCCACAGCACGTAACTTCATCATGTTACCATCCTAATTTCTTCGAAAAGTAAACATGAAAACAAAACAAAAAAAACCCACAAGCTGAAATCCACTGCTTTACTTTTCTGTAAAATTTTTAATTTAGCTCAGTGTACCTCCTGGTCTGACTTGTCAGGTTGTTAAATTGACACAGAATATTAAATTTCGCTTAACAATTTCATCAGGATCTGAAAAAAACCCCAAACCCTTAGTATTGTTAATTTACTTGTATTTTTTCCATTCTGTTTGTTTCATATATGAAGTTACAGGACAGTCACCATGTGGCACGTGCCAAAACCAAGCACCTGTGAGGCTACATTACTCTTCCAACATCTTCCAGTACCCTGAGCTCTCCTGGCAATTAGTTACCAGCTCATGTGGTGGCTGTTTCTAAAGAATTAACCACCTCTGTGCCTAGGACTAAATGTGCCAGTAACTTGCAAGTATTTGGAAAACTTGGGGTTCTTTCTGTTAAGTTATCATAATGCCTTTGGTGTTGGTCTGCTGCCAAGACTCACGATTGACCTGTCCTTCATTCATGTTCCAAGGACCTAAAAAATAGTAAAAAGAGCAGAGTCTGCCCCAAAATCTCTGGTATTTGTGATAATGACCCTTAAATACAGAAGGCTGGGAGAAAACAGCTCCAAGTGTTGGGTTGGAAGTTGAGTGGATGGCTGGGACATGCTTGCCTTGACTTCATCCTGTAAATCCTCATTCTGTAGTAAAATCCTACTCATAGTGAAAATAATCTAGATGGAGCAGTTTCTACAAATGACAGAAAACAGAGCCATAACCTCTCTCTTTCCGGCCATTGAGTCAATTAAACTTGGTGGAAATTATTTTTTCAAAGACCCTTCTGTCCTTCTTGGATGAGAAACACACCGAGAAGTTTGACAAAGCAGAGAGCTCATTCTAATAATGTTAATTATTCTGTTTCAGATCCCTGTTTACAGTAGTATAGAAGGGATGTATTTTGTCTTCATGTGGCCTTAAGCAAACCCACGCTCTGACCCTGCAGCCTCTGGAACACAGTCACAACTGTTGGGGAGATAATATCACTCATGTCGCTGCTGTATCAGCTTTCTGCTGGCATTGGTTCAGTTCTCCTTACAGCAACAATCTCCCTTTTCTTAGCCCTCAGCTAATTTTCAGGTTTTGCTGGTGCAACTGCTGCTTTCTCAGTTATTCCAACTTTAAGGGTCACTGGAGAGTCAACCTCCAGATTACATCATTGCTCTCTTACTATCTGGTAATGAGAATCTCTGAAAACCACCTAAACAAGACACTTCTTCACTCTCCTAATGGAAGAGAGCAAAGCCAAACTATCCCAGCAGCCTCCAGGCTGGATTTGAGCACACACACAAAAAGTTCTCTTTTTACATGTGTCTTGAGACATTTAATCCCAAAACTGCCACTTGGAACAACTACATAAAAAGCAAAAGTTCTGTTCTTTGAACAACATCATGGCTATTACCCAAAACTGTGTCCCTGGACATACTGTCTAATTGATGTCAAAATCTGTCAATCAGGTACTGAGAAAAGCAGACTCAAACATTTCTCCCCAACCTCAAAAATTAGTACAATACCATACTGTAAACTAATTAAAAATTTAATTTTTCAAGAATTTGTGCACAGTCATGACATTACGGCTGTAACTCCATTTCAGGTTTTAAATCATTCTGTACAAAAGACTTGTCATTATTAAGATCCATGAAACAGACTCCAACATTTCAAACTCCCCACGTTATCCTACTGGGATTCAAAAGGAAAAATCAACATTCAGGACTGGACAAAGAATGGTCTACTCCAAATGTGTATTAGTAAACTCCTTGGGAAAACCTTCAATTTAAACACAACTCTGGTTTATAGCAAATATTTTCTGTATTTCCTTGTTTTGTTGATTTCCAGGGATATTTGTTCCCTGCTAACAATGACAAGAGAGATGTTCATAAAGAGGCAGCACCATCACAGGATGTTGAGCACAGCAATGGAAGTCGTTCAGACAAGAGATAAGATTTCCCACATTCACCACATTCAATAACAAGGCTGAAAGCCCAGCGAAAATGCCAAAAAGGAAGAAGCCCACGATTTTAAGGCACCAGATCATGGCTGTGTGAGCCTGATGATTTCCATCCTGCTGAAGCAATCAGCGGTAGAACCACAGGCGCTGGTGCAAGTGTGAGGGGTTCAGCTGGTGTCCCAAACACCCTGCTTGTGCTGACACAAACACCTCCAGGCTGGAGTAAGCAGGACCACAGCCTGGGAGCTGCTGGTTTGTGACCTGTGAAGGTGGCACTGGCATTTCCCATCAGAGCTGGGAATAGGTTGGCTAGCTTGGCCACTGGATCCTTGGCTACATGACACATATAAGGACACAGTTTTGCTGGCTGGTGAAAGCATCCGAGCTATGCAGCAGAAGGAAGGCAACTCCCAAGTTGGGTGCTTGTATCAAGATGCCTGCAAGGTGCCAACACAATGTCCAGAATTCCCAGTGAAAACCAGTTCCAAATTCAGAGGATGATTTTCACATGAATATAGCACTACATCTAACAAGACCCATGTCTTAAAGCTTGGTACTCATTGTCACCCAAATAGCTACATATTTTTTTAACCACAACTGCCTTGTATCATTCCAAGAGGGATATTGCTTCTTCCCATCTCTAGACCACTTCCCTCTTGCCATCACATGGGCTGTCCCTGTTTCTGAAAGCCTTGAGCCAGGTATGCCTTCTCATCCTTGCAAGTTAATGACCAGGATTACTCAGGGTCTTGTCAAGGATTTGCACAGCAGTATTAAAAAATTTCTCACCACTGCTGAAAAGACTTCACCGTGTAGACTGTGGCACCACATTTGACTTTCTCATTTCCAGTTCCTGGTTGTCCAGTAACCAATCCTGTGCCTTGCCCAGCTGGTAAGTTTCTCACTTGCAGTGCCATCTCCTGAAAGAGACAATTGCCCCAACACTTCCACTAGACCAGATAAATTTATTTTACCTACAACAAGCTGCCTCTTTAAGGGATACATGGAACAGCAAATGGTTTAGGTAATCCCTGTTGGGGATCAATTCCTGCCAAGTTTAGACCACTATTTATTTTCTCTCCTTTCCAGACATTTAAGTACCGGAGGCGATGATCCACCAAGCAAGAGTGTTAGAAAAGCACAAACATTCCAGTGATTGCATATATTCCTCCAGGAAAACACTGGAGAAAGTCTGACTGGAGTGACAACTCTAAAGCAGACAGAACATGCAGTTTTCTCCCCTGAGATGCATATCCTCTGGCTCTTCTCAGATGACAGAACAGGGAGCACTTCAGAGCACCTCCTCACAGTTCTGGGTACCCCAGGGGAAACACTGCTTCTGTTTTATTCTGAATTCTGACAAGAAGTCCAGAGTTTTCAAATACATGATTCTCCCCTTATTTATTCAAGTTACTGGGATTTTTCCTTGTCGCTACCATGACAGACCAACAGTTTCAGGGATACTTGTCCTGCATCCCTAAATTTCCAACTCTACGTGTCCCAGAAAAATGATCTAAGATAAATTTCCTGTTCAAAATCAAGATCACAACTGCGTTTTTACATTTGCGATCAATCCATATCTTTAATTTCCTCTCGGGCTCACTGCATGGTACCATGTCACACAGCATGGAACAAGGACAGCGTAATCCTGCTATGTCTCGATGCTGGCGGGGCTTTCCTCCTGGGCATATCCAATTCCTGCTTTTGCAGACTTATACACTCTCCCCAGACTCCTGATAAGGCTGAAGTGTTTTCCATCTCTCTGCCTACTTGCAGCACTGTTTTAGGAAAGTTAAGGTATTTGCAAGCAACTAAAAAAGAAAATTTTGAGGCAACTTTGCAGGGATCTGCGCAAAAGTTCACAAGGTAAAGTGGCACATGAAAATGTGAGAAAAATGAAGACCTGTAATAAAAACCACTGCTGAGACTCCTGGATAATTAACAAGGGAACAAAGAGAGTATGTTCTGCTTTGGCATGTAAAAGGAGCAGACAACACTCTAAAACTAAGCATCTTTTCTGCTCCCTGCAATTCAGGGATGCTGACAAATGCAGGAGAATCCAGAGAACTGAGAAAGTGATGTGAAGTTGAGGGAATACAGAGCATCCTATTTGACTCGACAAAGATACTGAACAGACTTGATCATATTCTAAAATGAGATTTGTGACCTCTTAGTTTTGTTTCGTTTTGTTTTGTTTTTCGCATCAGCAAGTTGCAAAGTTCTACCACACACCAGAATTAACAGCTCTTTCCTGATCCTTTTATTCCATATACCCTCTGCATCAGCACAGGTCCTCAGATGATACATAGGCATCAGACTCCTACCAAACTCAGTGGGTTGAAGCATCCAAATGGTTTGGTCATCCATCTCTTAGGGCATCACAGGGCTGCGAATAAACTTCTGCTGGGCTAAAAATATGAAGTGTCATAGTCTTTATTGAAGATACATCAGTTTATTGAAGATTTTTGACTTTTTTTTTTAAGAAAGGGGTTTTTTGCCTATATTTTATTTCTTTATTTAGAAGCATCCCAGAAGTGCTGACTAACCAAACAAATTATGCAAGAAAGCTGGGTTTTGCTGCATTTTTGCTGGGGCCTTTTTTCTTGCTGTATTTTTTTTTCTTTAATCTTGCATAACCAACAATCAAAAATAACTTTAAAAATCTGTGGTGAGATAGAAGAGTTCTGAAAAAACAGAACTTAATTGCTCATACACAACAATTGCTGAGTTAGATGATTCATTGTAAAATACAATCAAATTACTTCATCCTGATGGGAACTGGGAGACCTCACAAAAGCTGAATTTCAAGGACTAGATATTATTTTCACCATCACTTAAAGCAGCATAAATCTAGAGAAATTCAGTCAAAGCCAATGGAACTATATTCAATTCTCACTAATGGTGCAAAACAGGTTTTGACTCTAGCTAATTTTTTTGTTCACAGGCGCTAAAACCAAACACAAGGTATTCTTGTTCTCTTGGATGAGAAATTAATTTATGTAGCATTTTTATGTGTATATGTCATCATATCTCAGCCTAAATTTCTTCCAAGAGAATCCATGCTTTGCCATTACAGACAGCTAAGAGATTGTCAGAACCTTTCTAACTTCAACAGCTGAGATGGTAAGTTTATAAATCATTTCCATTTGTTATGATTTTCAGCTATATACTGTAAAACGAAAACCTCAGGATGGCTAATCCTCCATCTAAACATTGACTTTACAAAGGAATGATGGACCATCCAAATGTAGCCTATGAATTACCTCAGAGCAGTTAAAAGAAAAATACATTGTGGAAAATTTACCCTTTAAGAAGGAAATTTATAAAAAAAAGTTGTATGAAAATCAGTATGAAAAAATGCAAACAAAAAGCAGCAGGTGTCTGTGCCTCTCAAACTCTTTCAAAGATATGCATTTAGTTGGAGTAAAGCAGGCAAATAATTTGCCATGCTCTATGTGTCTGATACCAAATAACGAAAAACATCTTGCATCTACTTGTAAAACACATATTTCAGAAAGAAGGACTGCAAAAAAAAAAGTGTTCAGCCCAATAAACCAAGTTACAGTCATAAAGATATCATTAAATGTTTCAGGGAGCCTTTCAAATGGGGAATGTTTTCCTGCTATGCAGTAAAAGATGGAAAAGCATCTCCAAAGACAACCAACCTCATTTTGTCTCCACAAACAAGGAAAAACTTGCGATTATTTAAAGTCTGCAGTTTAGCCATTTTAAAAATAAAACTTATTTCTAATGGAAGTTAGCATCTACTTCTGTATTTATCAAGAACCTGCTTCTCCAAATAAACTTCCTCATAAACAGACTTTTTAATGCATCCAGATGGGCTTAGGAACTACAGTTTTCCTACAAAAAAATCACGGTTAAAGTAGCTTTTCATTCAGATATTGAAATCCAGCTGCAGAACACCAATTTGACACTTGACTTCCAAACACATACTTCAGGGTTCTCTGCTTCTCTCTGCTATTATTGTCAGGTAGTTTGGGATGATGTAAGGGTACATGGTCCAAGTCTTCCTCACAGGAGCCTGATAGGGAAATCAGGGATTTGGTTAGGATCACTTTTAAAACTTGTGTTCTCAAGTATTTCCCACAAATATCAACCACATGCCTACAGAGCAGGACATCACACAGCCATTTCCAGTTCTCTGCTGCTTTGCAGTTCTTTTCCACATGCATCCCATTGAAGCAGGCAGGATATTAAATCTTTTGAAACACTTAATCTTCTCACAACTGAGACTGGATTTCAGTAATAAACACTTGCTGTAATTTTTCATCCTTTGGGCCATTATATTTCCAAGAAGCAAGGTCAAGATGGCATTTAATAAAAGGGTTGCTAGATTTGTTTGGTTCTTTCTTCCAAAAGAGAAGCCTTACAGATGCAAGCAACAAATGGAACAATATGGAATACATCCAGGGTCTTCAGACCTAATACACAATTAAGAGGAATCTGAACACAGGAAAGTTTCCCCATTAATTCCATCCTGAAGATATATTTGTCCTGTATTAAATCTTTGTCAAGTCCTTGAGGAAAATTTCTTGGAAGAGTTTTCTTTTCATTGGAACTACTTATAACTGTAATGGCTGCAAGGTCAATGAAAATGTTTGAAGTCTACTTTTACTGGTACTTAAAAATATCTGGAGGTCTACATTGCAAACAAGGATGTATAAATAAATATATGTGTATTTTTGCCATTGTTGTCCCCGACTACTTGTTTTCTACTGGTCTTTTCACTCTGCCACAGTTGTTTTCACTGGAGATGTTCCAGTGATGTACCATTAGCTTACTCCCACTGTGGAAATACTCTGGATACTTTTGAAATATAAGAAAACATCTCAAAAATCTAATTTGTCTCTTGGTGGATATGAAAAAATACACTTTTAAAAACGAGCATTTTTTCTTCTTATCTCAAACAGTAGTATTTTGTTGAACTGAATGACAGCAAATCACCAAAGTAAACAAAGTCTAGCAAGTTATTTGAACATTTGATTTACAGCAACCTTCTTTGCTGTAACAGGAATTCTACATCTTCAGTGTAAGCTTTCAGGTTCTCTTTCTTCCCTGTCAGGCATAAAATAGGCTTTTTCCTCCATTTCATAGCTGGAGAAGTAGCTAATGCCAACATCCTATAGAAGACTTTAGTGGGTAACTGAAAACAGAATTTGGCATGATACAGCTCCTTGAGGAGCAGAGAAATTAAGCCTCGGACCTAGAACAGGACTCCTGGCAAGTCCCTCCTAAGGTTAAACCCCACTGCCTCCCTGGATCACAGAGCTCCCACTGATGTAGATCTGGAGGGGCACCATCAAGGACCCTTCCAGGCACGGTCAAAAAAACCACAAATTCAAGTATGGGTCAGTGCGAGGACAACAAACAGCACAAACAAGACTCTGGCCAAGAATCTCAGCCTGGAAAACCAGGCAGAGAACTCGCTTCGTTGGTGAGATGTGTTCAATCTGCTTTAACATCTTTCTGCATTCTTTTTTTTTTTTCTCCCGTGGAATGCTAAGAGTAATTATGAAGAATTCCCCAACTGACGCACTTTGGTGTAGGTCCAGGGAAGTCAGTAGGGCTATGGAAATGCAAACCTCTGCAAATCTTTTCATACGGCCTCTTTAGTGCCCGTGCAGAGACCGAGAGAGACATCCTTCAACAGAGGTGAGCTTCTAAGGAAAATCAGAAAGAAACCAGTCCTGCAGACACATTCTTAGAGTGTTCTTAAGCTCCTGTGCCACACAGAGAAATTTCAGCAGGAAAAGGGCCTAATTTAAGATCAAACACAAGGAGAAGGTTTGACTGCACTTTGAATTTGCTTCAAACCCAGAGGAGATCCAGGAATGCAGGTCTGTCTTTATAAAACTTCGTGGGCAAAGCTCTTTGCTGGGGTTATATGACAGCAAAATTTCCATTTCTCTTTAACAAGTTTCAAAACTAAGAGGAAATATCATGTTAGCTTGCTGTGAAGGGTAACTCTTTCCCTTTCTTCTCATTGACCATATACAGAGAAAAGAATCTGAGCCTGGACTCCTACAGCAGACTCTGAACAGAAATGTCTGAAAACTGGTAAGTGTCAGATTGTCCCATTTCCCTCTGTCATGCCTAATTTACTGCACTTTGATGGAAGTTAGAAATGTAGGGAACTGAAGTGTGACAGTGAGCAGGGAAACACTCTCAGAAGTAGCATGTTCAGTATCTTCTGGTTTGCTATTAGACAAGCTAGAAGGCAAGCAGGATAAGGTAGACTAAAAATGAATCCCATGTTCTGTATTTCTAATTACATTTCCCATTCTATTTTGTGTTTTTTAACTTTCAAATCACAAGACCTTGAAATGAAAATTTTCCTATGAAAACTCTAAAAAACCCCCAGACAAAAACCAAACAAAATCCCACAAACTAAAAAAAACCCAAAAAACCAAACAAAACAAACAAACAAACAAAAACAAAACAAAGAAACAAAAACCCCAAAGAAAACAAACAAAAAAAAGAAAACACAAAAACCCCCAACGATCTGTTTGCTATAGGCTCCCTATCTCTCCAGGCCTCCAGGGAAGTGCAGTGGAGAAGACATACACTTTCCTCAGGGTAAAACAAAACAAATAATAAACCTGAAAACCCTAATAAGCTTTTAAAATCCAAATATACATCCAAACAACCTTTACACAACTGCCTAAGCAAACATACTGTTTTGCATACAGTCAGCACGTTAAGTAACAGATCGAGAAGCCAACATCTGAGGCACCACAAGAGCCACAGTCTGAGGCACCACTTGCCCTTAGACTGTCCAGGCCGCTGTGCAGACCAACAGTTGGGTTCATCATGCTACAGAATTCCAGAGATGAGCCCAGACTGCCAGCACTGTCTGTCTGCCACTGCTCCTCACTCCTGCCTTAGAAAGCTGCAGTTAAAAGCACATATTCCCAGTAGTATTAGGCATTTACTGAACAGTAGCTCCAGTCCTGGTCCCTCAAGTCTCCTTCTCACTCTCCACTTCTCAACCACTTAGAACTACCAAAGACCCTCAACCCTGTTTTCACCCGTTTTTTTTCCCTCTTCCCACAGATGCTGTTTTAAAGATTAAATAATTTTCCCTTTGGCTATTTTTGTTTCAACTCTCCAAGGCAATAATCTCTAAACTAAGGGGTTTTGTCAGAATTCCAGAGAGCAATGTTTAGGAAACGACACTGCTATTTTGGTGCAGCTATGATAATAAACTCTTTAGTGAAAATTGAGTATGATAATAACATCTTATTGAGTAGGCAAGATGTCTGACTTACAACATACATTAAACGTGTTGAATGTGATCACAGAAATGTTAGCATTCCACAGAGACATTGGAGCTCTGGGCAGGAAATTATTTACAAAGAAAAAATGCATCCAATAAAGTTATGTGCTCTCTCTTATAAAAAGAGTTCTGAGCACAGAACTTTTTCCTGGGTGTACTTTCACAAATTTCTGTATTTTGAGCATTCATCCCTTTCTCGTGAAGTATTAGGGTAATACTTAATGTATTTCTTCATCCATTTTGAAGACTGTACAGTATAACTTCTTGGAGCTGCACACCTTAGTGCAAGGAATTAGGTGGTCAAACTTTGTCCTCAACGGTTGATAGAGAGATGATGAAGCCACCATGAACACTGCTGTTTTATACAACTATGGAACAGTAATTTTTCCATAGAAAGAGAAATAATATGCTTGCTAGCCCAGATGAATACTGTCTTATATTTCTCCAAACTCATGCTCTACAATAATTTGTCTCTGACCTATAATAAGCTTATTTATTTTCCAAAAACAATTAAAAAACTTGGATTATAGCTTAGATTTTGCCTCTCTTTCTCACATAAAACACTGTGTATGCATCACTTTATCTCCCACTTCCTTTGAAAAGGATGGAGAAAAAATCTGTTTAATATGTGTTTACTACTGAGTGGCTGCTAAAATTAATACAGTTAATACAAACACTGTGTATTTAATCTCATTTCAATTACAGCACAGATCGTCAATTAAAATGAATGTGGTTAGAAGTTGAAACTAACAAAGAAACTCAGAATAACTTATTTTTAATAGCTGGATGTACACTAAATGCTTACTGGTCTTGTACTTCATTTTTTGAACCAGGATCAGCAATGAAATCAACACAACACAATGGAAAACACTCTTTAAGGGAGAAGGATTTTCCAAACACTAAGCTCAGAGATTACTGTCTAAAACTGAAATTGTTTTTCTCCTCCACTGTTAAACAGAGCTACTCTTGAGGAGATGCAAACAAATTGCTTTCTTTTACTAGGCCAAGAAGAAATCAAGTCAGCACTGTATGGATTCTGCTTTCCATTGTTTCTGCTTACAATTGTAACCACATAGAAAAAATGGAGCAGCAGAGCGACATTTGCTACTGTTAGTTTACAAAAGAAGCCACTATTAGTTTGAAAACTGAAACCGGGCAAACTGAAAATGGACAACACAGAGAAAAAAAATTCTGAGCAGACCTTGGGGAAAGCATTTTTTTTACTGTAAATGAAAGTTGGCTTTGCATGTTTGGGGTGATGGGCACAATTAAAAAGAGGAACCCTGGAGTGACCGATGTGGTCTGTGTGAGATGTAAGCAACACAAGGTCTCCAGAGAAGACGTTCTCCCTGTCACTGACTTGTGACAAAGCCCTGTGCCATCCCCAACAGCTCCAGCTGGAGTGACATGGGCACTGAACACTCAGCAGTGACTCACACTTGGAGACAAAAGTCGTCTCAGGACTCAGGGCACTGCAGTGGAGGCAAAACCAAAAGATTTAACTCAAGATCGTGAAAATTCAGCACAATCTCAATGAAACCCAAAATCACACATGCCCCAAATGACCAGCATTGCACAAGAGTGAGTGCAGTCTGAAATGAGATATATCCCAGGTACAGTGTGACTGCTTACCTGTAAATCAAGATCAAGCATCTCCCACATACCTGCTTGGTGTGACCTTGTTCCCCACATACAGTAATTTCCCTTCCAAACATGCAATGACAGAAAAACAGGCCAGCACAGCAGAGGTCTCAAAAACCTGCTGCTCACATGTTCTTTGTACTGGGCAATGGCTTTCACAGCAGGATACGGCCGACCCTGTCTTACCTGGGATCTTTAGCTGGCCTGATCTATTTTTCCACGAGTAGTTTAAATATTTTATGCTCAACTACTTCCCAATAACTCTTTGCTATGACAAGGAGCCCAGGCAATCTGAACTGAGCAAGGACTGAAAGGGAAATTTAAATATCTGCCTGTAAATTGTCCTTCCTGCTCCTGCTCAGACACACGCTTTACAGAGAGGAACAGAGAGGGAGAGAGATTTTCCAGACTGAGGAAGGAAGGAAGGGGAGAGGCTGTCAAGGGAAGATGCATCAGTGCTTGGAGCTTAGCTCCAAGTCTAACTGGGAGAACAGGAATCCTCCCAGGGGTGCGTGCGTGTGGGTTTTTGTCTGATTTTGGCTGATGTTTTGTTTTTATGGGTTCAACTTAAATAGAAGCCTGGAAGCATTTAAATTATACTTCTTTGGGGAGTGATTACCTCCCTTCTGTCACAAACGTATCTGTCACACAAACCACCACCAAGATGGAATTTTTGTCTTTCAATGGCTATATCAATTCTTTTTTCTGCTTGCTCCATGTCCCTGGGGGTTTTGTCCTTTCTCTTCACTGCTGCTCCATGTCTCTGTCCTTCCATTCCTGCCTTTTCTGTCTTGCCTGTTTTGTCTGCAATCAGTGCAGCACAACTCAGCTCAATGGGTGTCTACCACAATGGGAGCAGTAATACAAGTATTAATAACATCCTGCTGTTAGCAGGAGAGACTACAATCACTTTTTTAAGGACAAAACAGCCTGACCTTAGGGAGCATATACAATACTTAGGATAATTACAAACGTCATGTTCCCTTTGGCGGCCTATTTTTATTACCTATTTCGTATCAGCCATGGGAGGCCCTGGGGCTACTATTTTGTTTGTCTGGAGTCTCTGAGCTAGACGACATGGCCAGGAAAGTCAGTTCATATTTAACCCTATATTCTGTAGATGAAAACCATAATGCAAAGCACCTGGGTTTCATTATCAATCAAACCACCAAGCAGGGCACTTATCATAAAGCTCTCGGCTTGCCAGTTCTAAAATTCTCCAAACTGCTTTGATGTGAACATCAAAAAACTCCCGGACTACGTGAAAGACCACTTGCCTGACCTCATCCTTTAATTAGCACGTCCTACCTGAGAGCACCACTCACAGTAATTATGCAATGTTCTTAAAGACCATTAATTAAATATTTTCATGTTGGAGTCAACTGGCTGTAGAGAGGAAACACTGCACAGGAAACCCACAGGAGCACCACGTTTTGCTGCAGGGGTCTCCGCTGCAGCCAGTATCATCCACATCTCCTGAGATCACAGGTGTCTCTAAAGTCACCAAAATCCAGAAATAATTAAGTTTCTTATCCTTAGCACCTGAGACAGAAAAGTGACACAGAAAGTCGTGGCCACCCAAATGTGCTATGGAAGCCTACAGACAAGTGTGTGTCATTGGTGTTAGCCTTAACCAGCAGATATTCACAATGTGTCTCAATAGCTGTGAGCAATCTGTTACTTTGGCAATCACAGCAAAGGAAAATGAATGAAATGCAGGACTGAATGTAGTCAGAACCATAAAATTTGAAGGTGCTACTTCCAAAGCAATAGTGAGGAAAAAAAATCGAGGAAAGCTAGGAAGAATGTCTTAGCACCATGTTTTGTAAAAAAGTACTGTATTGAAGCAAAGTTTTCTTCATAGGTATGTACAAAGTTCTACCTGTGATGGCAATTCCCTGGAAGATTTTTTTTAAATGTGTATATGTATGTATATTCTGTATGTTTAGTTTTCTGAAACCAGTACAAAATTTTAAAACATATTCTCTCTTAAATTTTCAGCAAAATTCCACTTTGGAGTGCATTTCCCTTCAAGATAACTGGAGATTAGGCAGTACTTTTCTCTAATCAGGTTAGTTTCTTGTTTAACTGTTATATTATAATATGTCAGTTGGGGCCCTTTCAATTATTTGGAATAGTCAGCAAAACTTCAGAGAGAAAATGCAATAACAACTATAAAAAAGAAATTTATGAAAAGTAAAGTCAGAAGATAAGATGACCGAATGTTATCCCTGCTTACTCCAGCTGAAAGCTCCAAAGCTACATACAGCAGTTTTTTTCTCATGTTGGAAAGCTCTGCTACACGCTCGCGGAGTATCTGGGAACCAGGAATTGCATATGGTCCCCAAGGGCATATTAGTGAAAGTGCTGCTCTTTGTGAAACAGCTACAATCCAACTTATTTGCAGTTACTTTTATCTTTTAAGAATGTGCAAAAGGATAGTCTATAAAAATAGTAGGCTTCACCAGCAGTGTCAGCATTCAAGAGGGTAAAAAGAAATGTTTTCTGAGGCATGGGATCTCTGCTTAGCATCAGAACTAAGTGGGGTATAAATATATGTGCATTCTCTTTCACAATACATTTGAATTGTCTTTTTGTTATGAAGTGTAGAAAAAATTTTTACAGCGGAATTTGAAACCTGAAATGCTGGAAGAGCCTGTGCAAAATACATGTAGCTGCTAATTATCAGATGAAGAAGATGACAACCTACACTGAAATGTGTTCATCCTATTCAAAAGACCTTTTGCTTGCAAAATACTACCAAAAAAAGTTACAGATTAAGCTCTAAACCAAGATTTAAGTCCCACAACCTGGAGCTTATTTGTAGATATATGTAAAGATTTGGCTCATCTTTACAAAGATTCGACAGTCATTAGCTAGGATTGTTCTCCCCAGCACCCTAATTCTAACCTTCTTACTCCTTGCTGGTCCTGCAGAAGGAAGGACCAGAAGCCATCTCCATCACTATACACACAAAATTAGGGAATAATATGTCCTCAGTTCATTTTCAGCAAAAAATCCAGGACAGTACTTACGGTGATGTCAGAGAAAGATGGATAATTTCTCTTACCATATCAATAGTCTATTTGTTTTTTAAAAAATCAGTTTTGTTGACTAATTTAGACTAACAGTTTCATCTGAATAAAAGAAAAAACCCCAAATCTTTCCTTAGCCCATGAAGGCAATGGCTAATGTGTTCTTCCAGACTGTGCAGATCCAGGTTCACATTTTCATCTGCCTGATCTACGCATGCTGGTTTTCTTAATTTAACATTTTATAAAGATTTTCTGAGGAGGAGAAAAACTATTTCTTTTATGTCAACATAAAACAATACTTAAATGTCTAGTAGGCAAAAAGATGGGCACAGTCAAGCAATAAAAATATTCTCATTTTCCCATGTTCCGTGCTTGAATCTTCCTACAACTTGTAACAGTTTCCCACTAGCAAATCTTTCTGTTCATTCTGAATATTGTCTTTCTGAATAATTCACCGCACTCTCTGAATTCTAATTGAATAAAATATTTAGCTCTCCTAATATACAACAGTTACTGAGGTGATCAATTTTGCTGGTTTTAGAAAAGGGATCAACTCCAGTTAATAAATTGTACCAGATTAGACATTGATCCTTCTGAACTTGGAAGTGACATAACCACTACCACTCCCTTATGGGAACACAGCTACACAATCAGGATGAAGCAAGGGGATTCCTGTTCCAGATGCTGCTTTTCCTTCTGGATCAGAGCAACAACGTAGCCTAGCACTATTTAAAATGAAAATGAAGGAGGGACTGTAAGGAAAAGGACTGCTGCAAGGATGCACAAACTGAATTGTCATAGGCACTGGAGAAAACTGCAACATTTGTGTAATTTTTCATATCAACAAATTGTTTAGAAGTCTGTCTGGGAGTGAAACAGGTCAACATCACATCCAAATAGCTGGAGAAGACAGTAACAAGAGACTGGGGTTTCATATTCTCATGCTGCCCAAATTTCCTAAAATTTGATGAATTTTTACGTACAATAAGAATTCGAAGTCTTACTGGACCATACCACTATCAATTAATCTGCAGAAATTCTTCTCCATACCTACCTGATGGGGACATTAGTACTGGCTACTTCGTGCAGTTACATACAAGAGTTTAAATGAGATTTCCACAGAAAAGGTTTTGCATAAGCTCCCTCTGCTTTTTGCATCTGTTCCTCTGTACTCTTATGAAAACAAATACAGAGGACATGTAAAAAAAAAAAAAATACAAATCAAACTAAACCAAGGGCCAGACTGCACACACTCAAAAGAAAAAATACATCTGATTGTGTACGTGGTTGCTATGACCACAGGGAGAAATGCCAATATATTTTCAATGCTTGGCCCCACTTCTGGCTTGGCCCTCCACTTGGATCATCTTTAATCATGAGTAAATCTGGTTAAAAAAATAAAATCAAGAAATATTTTTTGTGATGAAAAGATGCTATTTTTATTGAACTGCTCTGAAAACATGGTGATTTTCCTAACAAATTCCAGCAGGAGGAATAAAAGGATGAAATTGCTTTCCATCAAGAATTTTGATCAGGAATTTTGATGTCTAACTTCATACGTATTCCTTTTTTTATTTAACTAATTGCATAACAGATCATCAGTTGTGGTGCACGCTGCCTTACGCCTGATGTGTTATGACATGAGATAAATATTGTGTCAGTTTGTGTAATTTCTGCACAAAAGATACTTTGACCTAGAAAAGAAGTTAGGTGTGTCTGCTAGTAGTAAAACTGACATTAACTATCCCTTTATCTACATTTAACAATGTATATAAATTACATAACTATTTTCATTATGAAATACTGTTAAAAAGATATCTAGGAAGATAAAAAATGAAGTGTTGTAAAAATAAATTCTAGAACATCAAAATCAAGTTTATCTGAAAACTGGAGTGAAAGCTCCTCAAAGCCACAGCTGAGTTTCCACCAAACTGAACTTAAGTGTTGGTTGTCATTCCAGAGATGGAAACTGAATCCTTAAGCTCCTGAACGTCCCATGAAACAAAATCCGCCTTGAGGCACCACAGGATTAGTCAACACTTGCGAGTTTCCTGTCATCTTGTTAACAACCTCAACCTCAAAATATTAATGAATCTCACATTAAAACGTGTTCTGCCAAGGGTAATCCCACGTGCCCGCTGGGAGCACAGCCTGTTACCTGGAGCAGTGGGATGCTGCTCTGCCCCTGGGTCTCAGCACCTCGGGAGGCGATGCTGCCGGCCCGTGTCAGAGCGTGCCGCTGCTCCCAGGGACCGCAGCTCGGGTGTGGACTCGCTGCAGAGCTGCCCTGCTGAGCCACACGCCTCCCTCGCAGAGATGCTGCCCTGCTCTTGTGCAGGGACATCACAACAGAGACCTCGCAGGGTGGGGAAGGGAGCCCTCGCCCGAGGCTACAGGTTAAACCTTGAAAATACACTGAAATGGAAACTTTTTTTTTAACTAAAGCAAGGCAGACTTAGAAGTCATAGATACGAAAAGGTTTGAACTAAAACAACCAAGAGTTCAAAGCAGCAGTTTGGAAATGCTCATTCACACAGACTGTGCTGATTTGGGATGGTGAATATTACTTGGGGTTGTGCAGAGGGAGAGCTGCGGGGGGAGGGAGCCTTGTCACAACCAGAGCCCGATGGCCAGAAGTACCTCAGGAAGGATGAAAGAAAGCACAAGTGGGACTTGGCAGCTGGACAGAGTCCTGCTTTCTTTGCACAGTGGTCCATAGCAGCCAGTGGAGCCTGGGTAGTCCTCCTCCATCACACACAAAGCAGAATCACTTTCCTCAGATGGATTTTGGGACATGCACTAAGGAACAGGATGGTCATGTATGTGCTGCTTTATGCAGCTCCCACTCTGGCTTCTTCACTCAATAACTCCCCACTCAGCACAACCTTGTCCACACCAGTGCTCTGCCCCCAAGCCAGAGACATGCTGCAGATTCAACCAAGGAACTGCAAAACCTTCCCTGCCAAACCTACACACTGTCTGTCTCCAAAAGGTGCTGCCATTGGGTGCTACAGAGCTGCTTGTGAGGGCTCAGCCTCACCTTCACAGGGTGAGGAGAGAGAGAAGATAAGGGAAGCAGAGAAGGGTGGTCTCCATTCCCTGCAGAGCCCTTCCCAGGGTCTGGGAGAAGGTTAATGCTGCTAAGAAGTGGGTAGGACACCGTCCTGGGTGTCTGTGGCTGCCCGAGGGCATGAACAAGCCTGAGAGCATGGGAGAGGGGCAACGCTGCTGCACCGTGTGTCTGCAGCTCTTTGGAACTAATGCCAAACAGAAGAAACGTACAATCTCTGTAGCACTTTCTACATGCATTATCATATTTTTGGTGTATATAAGTGGCTCCCAACCACATGCAAACATACACACACAGGCAGAGCACAGTTGCCTGCACAAAGCAACCTCTCACAAGAAGCAGCTTTCATACGTGAAACATCTCGTCTGTGGGGACGGGGCTAACCCGAGGGCATCAGTGGAGGGATACGTGTGTGCTCGTACTTTGTGTACAGCTCTTCAAAGAGCACATCCGCTGTCAACGGTTCTGGACAGCTGTCATCATTAAAACAGATGATGTTCCTCAAACACACAGCTGAAAACATGAAAACTCATTATTAGATTCATCTTACTTAATTTGAGAGGCCTCTGCCGAATTTTTCCCCCAGAGCTGGTTGCTGAAGAAGTTACTCATTCTGAGGGTATGATTCATCTACCTAACTTAAGATATCTTATGGGTGGCACAAATCCAGACGATCTCACAGATTATCCTGCAACCGATGCAGTTGTATTTCCAATGTGCTCCTGGACACCCAGGTCAGAGGAAGCCTCTCTCACCGTGTCAAAGACTGTCGGTGGCTTGGACACGGCGATCACAACCACACGCGTGCTCTCCAGCGATGTCTCGGAGGTGATGTTTTGCAGCGAGTTACTGAAACCCTTCCCTGGGACAGCTGCAGGACTTGCCAGGGGAGGTGCGGAACGCGGGAGCGATGTGACCAAGTTACCTGCTCCGCGGTGCGCGGGGTGGTGGGAATGCCGGGGTGGGCTAGCATAGAGCAAGGGGGAGACAAGCAGCTGCCACAGCAGCCGTCCCTGCGCCTGACACCCCCACGCGTGTGTCCCCCGCTGCCGTCCCCGCCGGCAGCGAGTCCCCAGCCGCGGACACGCGTGTGCCCCACGCCCCCTCTTCCCCCCCGCCCTCCGCGGCCGCGGCGCTCACCTGAAGCAGGTGGTGAGCTCGCCCGTGGGTTTCAGGCAGGGGTAGCGGGTGGTGGCGATTTTGTTCTCGGAGCAAACCTCCCTGCAGGGCGGGGAGTCGGAGTGTTAAAAATAAAAAAAACCCCAAAAGGTAGGAAAAAGAAAAAGAAGGTGGTAG